>SRLM01000172.1:968081-984451 GCA_015708895.1 Populus ilicifolia
GGGGGGCGGGGGTTTGGGTAGCCATAATTGACATATATATAATCCTTCCTTTATTTCATCCCCGTACATTAAAAACCTAACCTGGCAGATATTTCAAAAACCTTTTTTTGAGTGCAGTAACAGAAGTCCTAGAAAAAGTACATGATGCTGGCAAAAATTACGAGGAAACATAAGAAACATGCCAAAAACGCTGTCGGATGATATACTGCATAACACGAATCTTTCATCCACAAGGGCACAAGAATAACGAGAATGCAGACCGGGCACAAATACACAGAAAATCAGAAGGATCCAAATTGATAAATTATTCATTCATCGTGCACCTGATATGTATATATATATATAACCATACCCAGCCAGCATTTGCTTGGAGCACCAAACACGATAATTGCTCAAAACCTGAGCAGTTCTTAGAGAATCCGTAGATCAACTTATTAAACCTTAGCAACCCTAGATTTATTTATAATACCTCTTGACAACATAAAGGAGGATTAAAAGTCTAGAACTATGCCTTCTCTCCGGTGAGAATATCCATGACCACACCCTTGATACTCCCATTGTTTTTCTTCAGCAGCAGCTTGTTCATTTCCTTGTCACGGAAACCCTGCAACCACAACATACAGTAATCTTGTGTTGTGCATAAAACAACATAAACAAAAAACAATCCTAGTCTTGCTACAAAAAGATCTAAAAAGGAACTCCAGAGATGACTTACCATCTCTTGCAACTCCTCGAGAATGGGGTCCCAGTCAGAAACACCACAAAGATCATCCACTGACTGCTCCAGATCATACTCATTCCGCCTCAAGACCTCCTTATTCAAATCAACCTGCTTGAAGCCCATTTCCTTGAGTTCCTTTAGGAGGGTCTTCTCAACAGCATTTTCAACGATGACCTCTTCAGAGGAAGTAGCATCCGCAGCAGGAAGGAGTTCGGTACTAGCAGGAACTGTTTCAGAAATGTCTATCATTGGATAAAGAACAGAAACAGATGAAGGCATGGCCTGGGAAGGATCAGAGGCTGAAACACCATGGTCAATCAGTAAGACATCATCTACAGGGAATTTTAGTTCTTGGCTCTTAGGCTGTTCATCAACCAAGGGGACAACTGGTTCTGAAAGCAAGGTATTATTCTGAGGCTCCAGAAAACAGCCATCCACAGCAGGCTGGACATTCACATCTAAAACACCAGGGAATTTAGAACCACTGTAATTGGGGGACTCGTTCAAGTTCAGATATTTGAAGAATGGATCTTTCAGGGAAGCATCGACCTGCATGGAAAAATAAGGAATAACTACTGTGCACTTTCTGGTGTGTTTGCGTGTAATGAAAAGGTGCGAGTAAAAGCCAATGGAGGGAGCACCAAGAAAGCCAATACCTCAATAAGAACCCAAACACGCTGCCCGAATTTTCCACCTGAAGGGTATGCCATCCTCCAATATGATACATATCTACCAGGCAACGCAGGAGATACAAAATCAGCTGCAATATCAAGTTCACCATCAATAGGCACACCATTGACTGGAATCTGCATGGATCAATGAGACCACAAAATGAAGAAAGATCAGATTAATTGCTTAAAGCAAAGGCAATTGTTAACTGTTACTACAAACTGAAGAAGCCCACCTCTATCTCAACAGAATCAGTATTGAAGAACCTGTCTCCCCCAATCCACACAAGCCGCACTCCGTGAGGCCATGCGGCACTACCATTGTTGCGCATTCGCCAAATCTTGGTAAAAGGAGTAGATGGAGGCATCATGGTACCATCTGACACATTGACATCCAAAACAAAACGGCTGTCTAGCTTAGGTTGAGCTCCTTTTACTCCATATGAACCTTTAGAGAGAGGCTGTGGAATGGCCCAAGATTTCTGTGTCTTTTGGTAAAAAATAAAAAAAGAAGTCAGCTATGAAAAAAAATAAAGCAAGATTTTATCAACAGAGAAAACTCGCATGTCATATTAAATATCAAGATAGGCACAAAGTCTGCATACAGGATCTTTAAACCCCTTGAAAGACCAACGATTACGATAAGGCATCGGCCTATCCATCTTGATGTAATCAGCTTCATTACCCATTTCAGCGAAGCAGATGCTGCAGAGGTCATAATCCTCTTTACTGCTAGAAAGAAAAAGAGCAGAGAGGTAATCACTAAATAAATATGAGAAAATAGCATCAATTCAACACCCATTATTTTTATAAGCATAGGCACAACATCAAAGCTTTAATTGTATATCTTACACTTTGGACTTGTAACGAGGCCCAGTAATTGGATGACCACCACAACCATCACATTGAACACCCCTATGAAACATGCCAACCATGGGATTATTAAGAGAATTGTTTCTCTTAATTACATGACTTTTGAGAGTGCGTGAAGGTGAGTCATTTGCCACTGGCATTCCACTAAATGGACAATCAGTGTGTAAAGGAAAGTCATGATTCACAGGAATGCTGGGGAAACCAAACCAGCTAGGCTTCCCAGTTGGAAGACCAGTATTCTGTTTCTTGGCTTCCTTCCAATCATCACAAGCAGGGACGAAGGATGCAAGGGGTCTATAATGCACAAACGAATTGGAAATTTGAGGGCTAGGATTCAGATTAACAGGAGAAGGGACAGCTGTTTGTGGTGGCATCGCAGTCTTAGTACCCTTTTCAAAGCTCTCCTCCTGGCTAGTTTTGAGAGGCGAGTTTAAATTCAGCAAGTCTTCTTTCAAGCCATCATCCTTGGAAGCATTTAGAACTGTAGGAGCTGTAGCTCCAGTTTGGGCGCCTGTACCATCATGAGACTGCGAGGTTGGATTCAGGTGGGATTGCCCCATTTTTGAAAAGCAGTCAACAAGCTCAGTGAGCAATGCATTAGAAGCCACAGCTTTTGAAGTGAGGTCGAGAGATATCTTTGAGAGTACTTCACGTAAGGGCTCTGGCACAGACTTCAGAACTTCAGCAACACCATTGTTGAGGCATGGTAATGGACTCTGGACCCTGGGGGACCTCGTAGGGGTGGAACTACCACTAGATCTAGCATTAGATTTACCAGACTTATCATTATTAAGCTGCACATCAATCCTCAAAAACTTCAGGTTCTGCCTCATCACATCACACAGATCATCATCATCAGCAAGAGTAACCACATCCCCATCTTCATCAATATAGGTCAGAGTGAGATCAGCATCTGGAGGAAAATTAAAAAGACCAAGGATCTTTTCCCTCAGCGCAGTCATGTCAAGATCGAGTTGCTCATTCTCCTTTACATGAGCATTAAAACGCCTGAGTGTATCACTATATTTAACCTGTATCCACATGAGCAAATATAAATAAATAAATAAAAGCAGAGGAAATTGGAATATAAAGAACATAAAGAAATTCAAATTAACATATTATTCCATTTGTTGTCAAAACATTTTCTAAACTCAAACCACAACATATTCTCATCCTGTTTCAACATAACCCTACTCAAATCCTTTGCAAAGATGAGATAAAAACAAAAAAAACAAAATTGTGCAGTAAATTGTCCTTTAAAGCATCAAAGACGAAATCTCACCAGCTTTGAGACCAACAAAAACCGCAAGATGTAATAACAATTTTGAAAAAAGAAGGCAAAACCCTAAATAAAACCAAATCCAAAAATGATTCCTTTTTCAGCCAAGGTCAGAATTCCAACTATTAAAACAACATTCTAAAACAAGCCCATCAGATTTAAGCACCTCATTACACACCCTAATCTAAAAAAAAAAATCATAATACGAAAGACCCTAGATCAAACTCTACTCTATAACAAAGGGGAAAATAATAAATGAAAAACATTAAATAATATATTTCTCGTATTTGACTCAACAAACAAAAAAACAATAACACTTGATCAAAGAGCAAACAAACAATAAACAAAACACAAAGAGATAAAACACAAAACCCCATTTTCCAAACTTTACATACTTTATTCACAGAAAACACAAAAGCAAATAAGAGAAAACGCTAAAGACCAAACCTTTATCACCATATTAGGATCCATCGCGTTCCAGTAAGCCGCGCAATAAAAGAAAACCTTAAAAAACCCAAAGAAAGGATTAAGGGAGGAATGGTTCAAATTAAGAATAAAAATCGGAAAGAGAAGAGAGAATATGAAGAATCAATCACTTACCAAGCGTATCTGTTAGCCGCTTTTACCGTCTACCTTAACTATAAAACTTGCTTTGATTTCCTCATGTCTCTCTCTCTCCCTATATATATATATATACTCTTTGTTTTGGCTTATTGGATAAGTTCTATTTTTATTTTATTTTTAATTGAAAAAGAAAACCTATGGGATTAAGGAACTGAATCGGATGTGATTTAATACGACTGAGACTACTGTATGAATTTGTGAATTCATACGTGGGTTTATTTTATTGGTTGTTTAGTTGGTATATGTCCTTGGTGGATAAGCTAAGACTTCAGTGGTATGGGATAAGTGGAGACATAGAAGACATCGCTTAATTAGGTGCGCCGTTAATTCTTCTCTCTACAAAAACAGCCGAATTGATTATCACCGCAACTTTTTTTTATTTTAAAAAAATATATATCTTTTAAATTATTATTTTTTTAATTTAATTCTTACACGCTATATTAACTTACAAATTTATTTCTTTCACTTTCATTCTATAATATTTTATTAATTTTAAATTCATCATGATAATTTATTTTAATTTTTTATAAAATTATTATAATAAAAAAAAAATGCTAGCATTTAGTTCATAATTAATTTTTACAAATATCTATTTATATTATAATATTAAAATAATAAAATAATTTATAAAATAAAATTATTAAATCTTGTGATATTTATAATTTAGGTTATGAGTTTAATAAGTTAACTCTTAAAATCTTTATCAATTTAATACCAAAATTAAACAAAAAACTAAATCAAAAGAATTCAATATTAATACGTCAGATTTAATAATAACATAAAATAATTTTTAAAATCAATTTTAAAAAATATTCAATAAAATTAATATAATATAATCCTCAATAAAACTTTAATACAACATCCTCACGAGATAGTCAAGCATATCGACTTAAGAATAAAAGTAATTGTTGTTGTTGTCAAGTAAAAAGGTGAGAGTATTGGCTTTCATTGTTGTTAAAATTCTATTAAATGTTTATTATTTCATGATATATATATATATATATATATATATGTATGCATGCATGCATGCATGTATAAAATAATAAATGCATAAACATGTTTGGTTCAAAATATAAGAATATGAAAATAAATTTATTTTTGGTATAATTTTAGAGTAAATTTATTTATTTTTAAAATAAAAAATATATTAGGGGCTTGTCTTTAAATACAACATTAAATATTTTCTATTTTTTAAGTATTCTAGTGAACAACTTTCAGTTTTTAAAATTATTCAATTAAAAAATATAATACTAAAAATTATCATAATCATAATTTTACAATTCAACCTAAAAATTGATCTAGAGCAAGATTTGAGTCGCGGTTTAGGAAGGTAAACTTGAATTGTCTCAAGTTAACATAAGAATAAAAATAATTATTATTATATTTTTAAAACTTAACTCAATAGTTAATCCAGGATAAAGTCCATATCACAGGTTAAAAGTGTTAACAAGAGTTTTCTCGAGTTAATATAAAAATAAAAATAGTTATTATCATAATTTTAAAATCCAACTCAAAGATAAACTTAGAGCAAGACTCAAGTAATGAGTTAAGAGGATGAATACATAGATAAAAATAGTTATTATTATAATTTTATGACCTGACTTGTTAGTTAATTTTAGACAAGATCTGAATCACATGTCATAAAGGTTAACTTGGGTTAACCTAGATAAAAATAAAAATAAAAATAGTTATTATAATATTTTTAATAATAAAGGTTGGTCGGGTTGACTATTGATCCAAATCAATATAAAAATAAAAATAATTATTATTATAATTTTAAAATCTTACTTCCAGATTAATCTGAAATAAAATTAAGGTTACATGTTGAGATAATTAACTTAAATTTATTTAAGTTATTATAAAAATAAAAATAATAATTATTATATTTTAAATTTTTTATTAAAAATCAATCAAGAATAAAAGAACCAAACTCATATCACGCGTAGGATAAATCAAGCTTTTAACCAATATTTTCTTAAAAATAAAAAACAAATCAGCCTCGTTTTTGTTTTTTCCCTGTTTGGGGTTGCTAGTTAAACAACTAGATGATTGACATTGACGAGATCTAATTAATCACTTCGGTATTTGCTTTTAGTTGGGTTGGAGCTTAACCGGCCTTTCGTATTTCATTTTGACATATGTTTTCGTCATAATCATGGTAAAAGAAATGGCGAAAAGAGGGAAGCTAAAGAAGTGAAAATTTCTTATCAATTTGTTTACAAGATCGAACCAGCAATTGTTGAGACAAACCCTTTAAAAAAGATTTGCAATAAACATGTACGAACCCTTAATGCTGTTCAGTATATATATATATATACATATATATATATATAGAAAAGAAAAGGGAAGAAAGACGAAATGCAACGTGAAAAAAGCACTACAAAGAGACAGTGAGCACTGCAGAAACACCGTAGGCCATAACTAGAAAGGAGAAAGATAATCACAGAGAAATATATTCTTTCAAATACTGCAGTTTCCCTTTACATCCTGAGTTGCTTCTCGTTAATGGGTCTAAGCAGCCCCTCTAATCAAGTACACAACAACATCAGCAGTGATTTTCCTCCCTTGTTGAACAAGCACCCGGCGTCGCTTTCCCGAAAAAGCTAGAAGCACCAGTACAGTGATCCATGTCAACACCGTGGCACGGGCAGCAACAACAAGCAATGTTGATAATAATAAGACACCGGAAACCAAGGAGGCGGACCCAAAGAAACCAGCCCAGTTGAGTCTGCTGGGATTAGCAGTACAAGCGTGGAAGTAGCACACCAGAGCACAGAAGGAGACGAAGAGAGCCAACATTAACAGGAACAAGAACAACAACAACGTTGTTGTTTTGGAAGAAGAAGATGTTCTAGACAGCTTGGACATGTCTCTGATAAAAACAGAAAAAAACCCTTAACGAGAAGGAAGAAGAAAGAAATTGGAAAGCATGTGAGCACAAGAAAAAAACCCTTAACGAGAAGGAAGAAGAAAGAAATTGGAAAGCATGTGAGCACATGGGGAGGTTGGTGGTGCCAGTCTTGCTCCATTATTTATGGTGATGTTGTTCTCGGTTCGGATTGTTGATTTTGGGGCAATACTAGCCGTTGGATACTTCGTGCAGGGAATTACTATCGTTTTAGTGTTCCGACTAAATAGGTCATCAGTTGCTAAATTGCTAGTCAGGTTAATTTTTTTAAAAAATAAAAAATAATAGTTAGACAACACTAATATTTCCAAAAAAATGAGAAAAATCTGAAATTCACATCGTTCGATAAATTTAATTAATTTAATAATATAAATAATTACTTGTGAATATTATAAAAATATATATATTTTAAATATTTTTAAAAAAATATAATTTTATTTATAATAAAATAAAAATTAAATGAGAATGAAATAATCATGAACATAAATTCAATATTCAATTCAAAGTAAATTAAATGTTGAAGATTTTTTTTTAAAAAAAATATAAATTTACTTAAGTTAACCTGTTAAATTTATCACTTGATTGTGAAATCAAAATAATTTTGTAGAGAAAAAATTAAATATAATTAATTTGAACTAACTTACAAAGCCCATGACTCAATATATTAGATATAGATAGCCTCATATAAAAAAAAATCATGAAAGTCAATCCTTAATAAATATAATGTTGAATAATAAAATTGAAATAAATCAATTTTAATAAAAAAAAATCAAAGTCAACTCAATCTAATTTTTTAAATTTATAATTCAGATCATAAAATAATGATTACTCCATAAAAAACAAACTTGTAAAAAACATGAAGGTAAACTTTCAATTAATCAAAAAAATGAGGAATGAAAATGAAAAATAATTAATAAAAAAAGCATTCAAAACAAGATAAATGACAATTAAAAGAATTAGAATCAAATTTAATATAAAAATAAAATTAAATATTGAATAATAAAACTGAAAAACAACTTCAATTAAGAAAATAAAAAAACAACAAATAAAAAAATAAAACTAAATATTAAAGAATAAAATGAAATAAAAAAATAAGATTCTATATAAAATAAAAAAAATAAAAATTAAATTTTATATAAAATCAAAATGACATAACATCGTTCAATTTGGCCCACTTGGCTCGAATCCTAAGGTGGTGAAAGAAAGAAAAAAGGTAAAAAAGAAAAGAAAAGAGTGATTTTCATTGCACTGCTGCTCGTTTGCTACCATGCTTTAGATTAAAAAAAAGACCAGATATCTCAAACATGTCATGTGCCACCGTAATAGTGTGGACACAATGCACATGCTAACGCATGTAATTCATGGTCTAGATAGTTTTAATATTTAAATAATATTTTATATTTTATAAAATAAGTAAATCATTTTTTAATCAACTTGATTATAACTAAAAAACTCACAATAAAAATACAAAAAAGCTATTGGATATCATTTTTTTTCTTTAAAAATAATTTAGTTATTTTAGTATGTATTTAAAAAAATAAAAATTCAAAAAACCCTCTTGACATTAATAAAATATAATTTTCTTTTAAAGATAATTTTATTATTTTATTTTATTGTATTGTAAGAATATGTAAACATCAAGTTGTCATAAAAAAACAATATGATAATAATTAACGAGTCTTATGAAATAATCATATTATCCCTAAAAGTTGATCCAATTATTTTTATTGAGAAGGATAAAATTATTATTATACTATTTAAATTCATAGTGTTTTGTGCATGGATTAACAGGGAAGCATCTATTTTAGTTTATTTACTAGTTATTGGATTAATACTTTGTCGCGGGACAAATATTTTTATGCAAAATATAAATAAATAGCAAGCCATTCAAATAATTTTTTTAAAATCCAATTATAAATTTAAAAAGTCTATGCATGCATTTATTTTAATACATTGACAACTATATGCTCTAGTAAATGGAAAAACAAACAAAAAACAAAATTGTCAATGTGTTTATTCAACTCATCTCAGTGTAGATTGAACAATTTATTTCTCTAATACAAAGGAATTAATGTGTAAATATTAATGACGTTTTTTTGTTACACCGAGCAACAAATATAACACCAAATAAAAAAGGTCGATGTTTACTTATAATAATATTTATATTAAAAATTATATGTATTATTAAAATCACATAAAATTTTAAGTTAATTTTTAACGTAGCCGAACAATGAAACAAATTACAATTGTTATGGTAAAATATTATTTGGTTAGTCTTTAGTCTTTGTACAATAATTTTTCAAAATAAATATAAATAAAAAAATATAAATATAAATTACAAAAAAATAAAGATCAGGAAAAAATAATGGTATAAATAGGTTCAGTGTAGAGTGATAAATATTCAAAGTATAGAAAATAAAAAAAATATTTTTTCTCAAAAAAAATATAAAGAAAAAAACTAAAACAATATTAAAAAAATAAAGATAAAAATAAAATGATAATAAGTAGGTCAAGTGTAAAATGATAAAAATACAAAACATAATGAAAAAAAAATAAAAATAAAAAAACTCAAAAATCTATAATTTTACCATTTACACATAAAAACACTGTTTTGTTTTAGAACATGCATAGTTATTATTAATTTAATAAGTGGACTGGAGATGTATTATTTAATTACGGTTTAACCCATAACATGTCCCCCCCCCCCCCCCNNNNGTAGGTTTGAATATTAATTACTCTTCAATGTACTCTATGATTCATCTTTTCGAGGAATTCACTGTGTCTGTTTCACCGTTGTCTTTACCCTTGAAAAGACGCAGCAGCGAGACAACTCTCTTCTAATTAATTTGCCGTACCTTTCATTATTACTTTATCCACGAACTCGCAACACTAATCATTAATATAGTGATTATGAATTTGCTATTAGAAAAAAAAAAAAACTGTTGAACTAGGATTTGAGATAAAATAATTTTTTTATTATAATTCAATTCAACATTATTTTTACATTTTTTGAAAATATATTAGATTTTTTAAAACAATTAAATTATTTAGATACACCATAAATAAAAAAGAGAAAAACTAATAAAATTATCGTCTTAGGTCTTTTGAACTTGATATTTTTTTTATTTTAATAAATATTTAAAGTTATAAAGAAAGACTTGTTAGCACATGAAAAGGTCTCAGTTAAACTAAAAGCACTATTCATTGAATATTGTTATAATGAATTTGTCCCTGGCCGAAAAACAATTTAACTAGGATTTGAGGTAAGATTATATTTTTACTGTGATTTAATATAATTTTCAAATTATTTTGGGGATATTATTTTTTTTAATACTTTTATAAAACTTAAAAATACTTTGAGAACTAAGAGGCTGTAGTATACACAATTTTTGTTTTTAAAATAAACCTTACAAACAAAATGTTTGATTGATTAATGTTAATACTTAATTTATTATTTATATAATTTATGTTGAAAATATATCTGCCAAATAAGTTGCTTCTATCTTGATAATAAAAAATAACTTTATTATTTATAGTCAAATTAAATCTAGTCAAAATCTAAATATATTGGATCCAATTCCATCGAATAAAAAAAATCTAATTTTTATTTTTATTTTTAATTAAATTTTATTTAAAAAATTAGTGTTTAATATTATTTAATAAGGTTGTATAAATTAGAAGAGAATCGTATAATAATATAATATTTGCAAAATTTAATTGTAATTTCAATTTTATTTTTAATAATATTTAACTTGATGATGTTGCATGCTTAGACAACTATGAAAACTCCTTATTAGATGAATTTTATATATAATAAAATTATAAATAGTTTAATGGAACAATAAAAAAAAATTATATAAAATATTATTTATTTTATAATGTAATAATAATATTTAAATTAAAAACTATTAATATTACTATATATCTTTCTAGTTATTTTATAATCTCAATTTAAAAAGTATTCTTAATCAAATATATTAAATTATCTTTTATTAAATCTCAATTTCAATTACAATTTTAATCTCAATTTCAATCACAGTTAAAACTAAACATGTATAAATACTAAACCAACCTCTATTAAAAATATCTTTTATAAAACAACTTTCTTCGTATAACAACCACAAATCTGTCACAATAATAAATACACTCTAGCATCATCCTATAAGCTTTTATGTATTTTTATTTTTTTAATTAAAATTAAATCACTTAAGTTATTCAAGATTAACAAATTATCTTTATCATTTGATCTTCACAACATGTTTTTTTGGTTAATGTCAAGTTAATTTAGGGGTGTTTTTGCATTTTAATAAATAAAAAAAATCATACCATAGCCATAATGAAGGTCTCAATCATGGTCTTAAATAACTAAAAAACACAAATTAAAAAAATCTTTGAGCTCAAATCTACTAAGAACATCCGGGTAAGGCTACCCTTATCTAATAAAACATATTGATACCAGTACCAAAAAAAATTTATGGATTAAATCAATATCAATTAATACTTTCTTTCTCTATCATTAGAATCTAGTAACTTTATTTCTTCTCTCTTAAGCTAGGAATTTAAGAGTAAGAATAAAAAAGTTCTATAACACAATTGAAATTTTGATATATTAAGAGACCGAAAAGTTGTGATTTAAAACACAAAAGGACAAAAGTGAGTTTTTTTTCCCCATTTTTTATGCAACTACCACTTTTCTCCTTGTTTTACACTTCGGGCCCTCCTTAACAATTCTTGATAAATTAATCATCAATTTGAGCATAAAAAGATGCGATTAGAGAGAAGTATAGTTTACGAACTAAATTGTAATAAAACAAATTCATTGTGGATTGCTACTCCTGCTTCAACTGCGTTGTAAACCTGCTTCTACCCACCTATCATTGTTATAACCCAAACAAAATGCATGTTGTTCATACAAACGTTCACAAACTTATAATTTCTTTCAACACGACCTCAGGACCAGATACAGCTGACACCACCTTCGTTATCAAGAGTATTCCAGTAAATAATCTACACAATCGTATTGTTTACCAACACCTTAATTGTTTGATTTTCTGGACTTAATTTTATTGTTTTATTTTCACTAATCTATACAGGAATGATCTAGGCCTTGAGGGTTTTAAACCGGCATGAGGATGTAGTCCTGCTCTCTGCCCGAGCCGTTTTTTAATGACACAGTTGCTGGACCAGAGGTAGCACAAGTACTTGAAATTAGCTGAAGCAAGATAAGTAGAGTAAGTTGGCTTGTGGTGTTGGCATTTAACACACTAATGTGTTCTAAGCGAGTTTAAAGAGAGACTAGTGCGTCATTATCTTCCATTAATGAGGTGGTGTTGATAGATGAAATGTCCACCCAAAAACTGCAAGTAATCCAAACCATTAAAGTCTATGCTATCACATAAAAATCCAAACCATTAAGTTCACTTAATGGCCTACAATACTTAGCGTCTTTATACAGGAGGACTGGCATTTGTGCATTTCTTCACGCTAGTAGACTGATCAGGAGATTACTAGAACTACCACTAAAGCTTATGTGCATTTTCAAGAACGTTCTAAGATATTATGAGCAACTTCCAAACATTAATAGCAGCAGAAGGAACTGTTGTGAAATTCAATATGCAGGAGATGTTTTGATATCAGAATAGCCAAGAATCTACCCGTTTATTGTCTGGCAAAACCAGAATAGGACTGAGTGGAAGAAGAGCAAAATTTGCTGAATTTGCAGCTCTTCCTAGTTGGCATCGTTGCAGCTTCAAAAGAAACTGCAAGCAGAAGAAATCCATTTCATCAATCATATCAAATGTACATGCTGTCGATTAGAAATGGATCTTGAAATATCAGAGACTGGGAAGTCATAGCTGTTGATCAAGATAAGGATCTCTAGGAACTCTCGGACTTAAGAATCCTGAAACAGTAGCAAAAACACCAGTAGCATAAGTTTTCAACAATGAGGTGCTGCGTGTCAACCATCCAGTCTGTGCTTGTTCTTGTACTTCAAGCATGCTCTTCCTTTCTTCCTCCACCAGTATGTCAATCCACCTCTTGGCCATAAAAATCTTCACAGCCTCGACCCCTTCCTTGATAACTTCTGGCGGCGGAATTACAAGGGGATTTTGGTCCAAGTTGAGTTTGGTCAAATTATCCAGACGACCAAATGAATCAGGCAAGGCAGAAATCTGGTTGTTGCTGAGATCAAGTTCCTTGAGGTTTGTCAAATCACCAAAAGTTTCAGGGAGTTCCTTCAGGTCACTGAAATTACTGCTCAAATTGAGGATCTCAAGATTTGTCAATTTCCCAATAGCAAGGGGAAGGCCACGAAGCTCATTGAAATGAGCATCCAGGTGGCGCAGAGATCTCATCTCACCAATAGATGTGGGAAGAGAAAAAATCTTGTTAAGCTGGATCGAAAGCCTCTGAAGATTTGACAATTCATGTCCAATATTAGTCGGCAAGTATGTCAGGCAGTTGAAGCTCACATCCAATTCCAGCAACGACCTGAACCATTGATGAATAAAGTCCACTTCACAGGATTTCTGGTCAAAGGACAAACTTGTAATGAATTAGAATTACCTGCAATGACAAATGGTGTCAGGCAAGACCTCTATCTTGTTGCTAGAGACATCCAGGATTTTCAAGTTTTGCAGTAATCCAATTGAATCTGGCAGTGCTTTTAAGAGATTTGAAGCAAGATTGAGCTCTTCAAGAATTTCTAAACCAGATATTGAATCAGGAATGACCTGTTTCACTCACACAGGTTACTCAGTTACTAGGAAAAAATAATACAAGTAATAACCATTTATGAAATGGGATTGGACAGACAAACTAATCATCAAGATTTCAGTTGGGGCTACACCAAGAACAAACTTTTTACTACCATGAATGCAAACAGACAGCACTATGTTTATTTATCATAATAAAAATATCAATCCACGAAGCAAAACAAGTATGAGAAGTTACATATTGCAGTTAACAAGTAAGGTTGGTTCTCAATGATTTGCACATCTCATACTCAGCATTATAGGATTCATGAACAATAAAGTGGGAAGGATTTTAAGGTCAGATTTACAGCTATCGTATAATTATTTTCAACTAATAAACTTGAGGTTTTCCTAAGCACTAAGTTCTACATAGAGTTCAGCCTCTATCCTACTTGTTTTTTGCATCAATTCTGCTGATTTATCGCTGTTTTATTACTAAACTACACCACAACTACACCTATGAACTCTCAGCAGTATGATCATTACTGGGAAAGCTTTGGACATTAGAACTGCCACATAGTAAGAACTAACCACGTTCACAGAACCTATAAATGGTGTGTAAAAGAGAATTTTCCCTTGCTTTCCACCTCAGGCAAGGTAAATCCTACAATAACTATTGCAAAACATTGAAAGAATACTCAGCCAGTAACTTCAAGTAACTATATGATTCTGAAAGATGGCATGCCATGTATCTGACTGAAATAAACATTTTCATCTAAAAGCTGAAAATACAATCACACCAACCACATGCAACAGCACTGCTTTAAACTAAAACAAACCCTTATCAGAAGCATAGCTAGCACCCAAGTAAGATACATTTTTCAAGTAGCAAATTCCAATTCGAGCGCTCTATGAAATTCATAGCTTTCTTTTAATGACAGATTTGATATGCACAAATCCTTTTACGGTACCGATTATTCAATACTGATAACAAATTCAAACCTCTTAATTCATCTTAATACCATAAAAATTATGTCATAACTCCACTCTAACCTTATCAACTCGTGCATTAAATCTATATTATCACACAAAAGATTTTATAAATTCACAGCACATAAAAGATTTAGAGAAACCCTAATTACATTTCTAAATACTAAATAAAAAGAAACCTGAAGTTGATTATTGGAAAGATTAAGCACTTTCAACCCCACAACCCTCCCAAATCCCTCAGGTAAGAACCTCAGTCTCCGATTCGACAAATCCACTCTTTCGATCCCTTTCGAGCTCCCCTCTCTCAACACTCCCACAACCTCCTCAGCCACCTCCGCCTCCGCCTCCACCCCTTCCTCCTCCCTATCTTCCTCCACTCCTCGCTCCGCCTTCCTATAAATTTTCACCAACTTATCCTCCGCTTCCTTCAACAACTTCTCATAATCCTTGTGCATTTCATCCAATTGCAATACCATGTTATAAAACCCTCTCTCTTTCTCCGCCTCTTCTCGAATCTTCTTCTCTTTCTCAGCCAAATGCGCCCTCCACTCTAACCTATCAATCTCACATGGTCGTGGAGAAAGCACAAGATCCTCCAATTGCTTCGATAAATTGGACTCGATTTCACTGAGTTTGAGTTTCGCTGTGTCCAAGGTTTCATGGTCGGGCCGGGGGCCTAGGGTACGGAGCACCGATCGGGTTTGGGCAACATCGCCAACAGCCCGTCTCATTGAAGATAGGAGGGCCGGGTCGGATAATTGAGGAAATAGAGATTGTGGCGGTGGTGGTGCTTGTGATGGCTGTGGTGGTTGCTCGATGTCGAAGGAGGGTTCAGGGGATTTGTGTCCGAGAGAGGGAAGTCGGGCCATGACGTAAGAGAGAATCGGGTGGGTTTTCGGGTCTGGGTCCATTGTCGGATCTCTTGGTAAGAGAGTAGTTGCTGTGATGATGATTAGAATCTGTTATAAACGAGAGAGGTGACAGGGAAGAAGGAGGGGATTTTCGCCGTGGATCCGGATAATCGTACAGAACCTGATAAGATTACATGCAGGTGATGTAATTACTGACTTGTCAATGCACTATTCGAGGGTGGTAAACACTGTAAATTTCTTCTTCTAAAACGAATATGAAAAATATCAGTGATAGCACCAAGGTGTATATAAAAAACATGATGGAGCTAGCGGTGACAGGTATCGTGTGTGTGTCTACGTATAAACCCAATAAATTTGATTTAAAAATAATATAAAAAAATTATTCCTTTCTTAGTTTATTTCTTCAAATACATCAAATAAAAAATATATAAAAAAGTGTCTTTAAAACCATAAAATTCATTTAAAATAATAATTGACTGTGCGGAGTTTAATGTTACCATTTCGATAATGCACTTAATTTTTTTTCCTATATTTCAGTTTTATTTATATAAGATTATTGTAATTTTAAAAAAATATTTTGATATTACTTGATGTTTGGTTTATAATTTTTATTTTTATTATATTATTAAATAAAAAAAATTATTTATCATATTTTAAAATAAAAAATATAATTATTATAAATTAAATTTTATAATTTATTTTAATTTACTTTTATTTAAAAAAATATATAGATATTGGAT
>SRLM01000172.1:985184-1189638 GCA_015708895.1 Populus ilicifolia
GGACAAAACAAAGCAAAAGATACAACTTTTACTAGAGATTTAACTTCCCAAGTATGAAACCTAAATTACAAAATTGATGTCAAGAACAACAATTTTACACACAGATGTCTTAAAACCCTCTCAAAAGGTTTCCCTCTGCCTTTCAGAAGCATCTTCATTCTCAACCTGATAGAAAACACCAAAAACAGTAGTAAGCGCGCATTTTTATCTTTGCGGAAGATATAAAAAGGTAAATAATTGAAAGGTGACGGAAAGTCAATGCTCAGTCACAATAGTTTCTGTGCAAGAAAACTTTTAGTGGTATATATTGAGTTTCCCCCCTAAGAAAGCTGCGCACAAATCAATACCTCGTCTTGTTTAGAAAAACATGGTGGACCCATCCGATTAGTGTTTTGGGGCTAAAATGAATCTTCAAAATTGGGGAGCAATGTTTACACAAAACCAGAGATGCAACTGCTCAGCAACAGCTAATGCAACTCATAAACGTCAGGGAGGGAGGTCAATAATATTTCAAGATGGTGTTAGGTTATTATCTCGAGCCAGGGAATAAAAATAGTTAGAATAGAAGGGAAATGTCCTCTATCCTTCCTGTTTTGAAAGAAAGGAGATTTACTACAAAACTGTTCAAGAGACGGTGTTATTTTTATGTCTCCATCCCTCTAACCAAACAAGTTTTTGTCCCTTCTGTATTTATCTCTTTTGTCCAGAGACATTTACCTAATGCAAACTATAAGTTTCATTTGTGTTTCGACTACAAGAGATTTGCATGTCATGCCAACACAAATTTCAGATTTTACACTTCAAATAAATTTTGAATTGAAGTTCTCCATCCCATTTAAAAAACATCTAAAAAAATAGTGGAGATCTTTGATCACTAACCTCAACCAGAACCCTAGCTTTCTTTTTTGATTTTCTAGGTTCATCTTCCTCCACCTTTCGACGAGCAGACTCTGATCTAATCTTTAACCTCTTACAATCAACTGTGCCCATCTCCTCTTCATCCTCAGGTGCATCATCTGCATAAATTTCAGAAACATATAATTCAAATTGGAACATTTTGCCTCATGTATATATAAGCCTCTTGAAATCTGAGGTTTGATATTCACAGAATGAGATCACAAGAATCAGTATAGTAAAACATCACATGCTCAAGAGAGCTGAATCTTGTTTTTCAGCAAAAACAAAAAAAAATAAAATGATATATCGAACCTTCACACTTCTACCAGTGATTGTCAACATAATTAACATTCACTTTTAAGGTGAAAAATTTTAATCATAAGAAACTTCAAACACAATCCATATAAATATAATTTTATATAGCAAGTACAGGAAACAGTGAGCATGCCCTCAGGGCAGAGAGCGTGCAGCAACTGGGAAAGGAGACATGAAAAATCCACACCACACTACTCTCTTTATAAAAAAAGAAAAGACTGTACCATTATTCTTGAGAGACTCGTCAATAGCAAAACCACCAAAATCTTCTATATCATCTTCTTCTTCAAGATCATCATAGCCTTGAACATATTCTATTTCAGGTTCCTGCTGATTCACAAAAATCCTTAGCATACAAAACATAAATGCCTTCTTGTATCACACAACATTAACAACTTAAAATTACTAGAAAAACATACCACTACATCATCATCATCGCTAACAGCATGCAGTTCATTTTCGTCAAGAATTTTGTTGAAATAGTTTGGTAGAATATTATGTATGTCACCATAAAGTCCTCCATTGAGTCTTTCAAGCAACTCTTTCTCAATACTCTGTTGAAAGCAGCACCGGTTAGAACTATGTAAATCCACAACATGGTTGAGACAATTATATCAAAGAAAGGAATCTTAACCTTATCCAGTTCAGCAGCTGTTTCAGCCTTTTTCTCCCTTCTAGATTCTCTCTTTATCTCTTTTCTGGGTGTAGTCATTATCTTCTCCCTAGCAACAAAAATTAATGCAAAATCAACTGTAGAGGTAAACAGGATCTCTCTGGGCTTTGGAATTTGATATTTGGGTAAATGGGAAAGAAAAAAGGAAATGAAAATGGCATCAAACAGTAACATAATCATAAAATTACAAGGAAACAACAAAAACTCCACAAATTATCAGGTTAAAACCTTGGTTAGAAACATTTTGGCATTCATCTTGTTTAAGCAAGTTTCATAATATCTCCATCTCAGCATTTAAGAGTGCGTTAAACATCTATAATGAAGATGAAACACAATAAACAGATCCAATCATACAATTTTCACTCTGAACACTGTCTCTCTTTTAGATATCCTACATTAAACCCACATATGCATTGCTAATTTCATTCCGCCAAATAAATAATAACAGAAACTAGAAACCAGGCCCAACAAAGTCGAGCCTTGTTGACAGAAGGAGGCCAAAAACTAAATGTGATGTGATTGATACAAATGAGTCGAGCCTTGCAAAAAGCCAAGTGGCAATTTTAATGAACCAGTCTGACAAATGTATCAAAAATAAAAGAAGAAAAAGGGAAGAAACTTGCTAATTTAGTTCATAAATAAACTTGACAGCAACCAATTATAATGAAATATCCTACAGTAAACGCTGTAAATAATTACTAGAACCAAGAAAGTAGTCACACAAAATAAATTAATATTAGAACAGAGGAACAAAAGAAAGGTAGTTGGAAAACCTTGTTTTCAATGCCAGCTTCCTCATACGTATACGCATCTGAGTCATTTTTGTCAGGCGCTGTTTAGCTTTGTGCACAAGAAACTTTGGCCAGTACATCTTCAAGTTCCAAAGAATTTACAGATCAGCAATAGAAAGTCGTTAAAAATAAGTTTTGGTTCAAGAAATGAGTAAACACAGCCAACATCAGAATACATATAGAAATGGAATACCAAATGCTTGTCTATGATTTCAAGTGCCTTCTCATAGTTTCTTGGCAACTTTACTCTTTCCCATAACTCATTGGGTTTATGAGCTCTCTCAATAGTCTTCATATATAAATAAAAGACACCTGTTCAGAACCACACAAGCATCTAATTCAAAAGCAAATTCATCATCTAATTCTCACAAATATACGTAAAAGACAAGATTATTAAATTGTAACAAATAAGACCTCAAATTAGATAGGTATCTACATAAATCACATCGCCAGATCCAATAACACATCTAACCAACCAATGCTTAGTGACAAATAAGATCAACACCTCCACAAGAAGCTAATACTCCGTTTTAAGTGGATCATAAAGCCAACTAAGGATTCAATCCCAAATACGAACTAAGCAATTGAAAAGAATCAACTCAATCCTCATTAGCAAGCCATTAGTTACTAATCCAACATCGGGGAAGCAGAAACCGAAACAGTAATACCTTACTACAACATGCCCTGAAAAACCCAGTATAAATTTCTAATTTTCAACACAAAACGGAAAACAAATTTATCAACAATCACTCATCCTCTCTACATTGCTCCCAACAAACAAAATTCACTTGAGAGAATTGAAAATTAAAAAAAGAAAAAAAATAATACATAAGGTAAAAACATACCATCGTGATCACGGATAGTTGCATAGCGACTATTAGCAAGAGGGCAAGAGCTCCGATTACAAACCCCAGTTATGTTATATGGGTTTCTACAAAAATTCCCCGTTGTGATTCTACAATAACAACACAACAAACCCACCAAAACAAAACCAAAAAAAAAATCAAATTAATTATAATTTAAACAGATTCAAATTCAAAACATTACTATTGCTAAAAAAATTTAAAAAATGGTTTTACTTGGCCATAAAACTGCAGTGATTGTGCCTGATAACTTGCCATATGACCTCATCGTGCTGCATTTTCTTTCTCTTCCTAATTACTATAATTTTTAATTCTATACAGAAAAATTAAAAAGAAAGAAATATGGGGGGGAGCTTTGGCGGTTTAGGGTTTATGTCTGTGTATCAGTGAAAAGCTACCAAAACCTAAAACGGGTGTAGCCGTTTCTTCCTTTTCTATTCCTGTTTTTGTTTTATAAAAAAAAAAAAAAACATTCGGGAACGCATGGGGTCCACAAGTCCAGAATGATTTCATACTTGTACATTTAATTGTGACGACAAATACTGTCCTGCCATGTCAACGTTAGCGGTCCGAACCATTGTTCTCAAACCAGCCCGAGGGAGGGGCATTATTCTAAAAACCGGCCCGGCCCGTAGTCCCATCAACCTAGGATCCAGACCAGGTTGAGTTTTGTTTTGCACCGCCCGTGTAGTTTACCTATGCAAACTCAGGTGACCCAGTGGATTAACTAACGATCCA
Source organism: Populus ilicifolia (assembly GCA_015708895.1). NCBI lineage: Eukaryota > Viridiplantae > Streptophyta > Magnoliopsida > Malpighiales > Salicaceae > Populus > Populus ilicifolia. The sequence goes on from SRLM01000172.1 coordinate 989,462, forward strand.
AGTGACACTATCATAATTTAGATGAGACAGGTGAATATTTTTTAAGAGAAAATTATGTTAAAAAAGACTTTATTTTGGATTATAATTCAAAAAAAATATATCTAAGCTTGACTTGTGAATATAAAAACCCATAACTCTTTAAACTATGATTTCAAACTTTAACTAGCTATTTAACTATGAAAAATAACATAGTTAACAAACTCAGCTTAGTTGATGGGTTAATCTAGCAACTCATCATAATAGAACTTGATTTGTGTCGAGTTTGTTTTCAAACCAGGTTTAGAGATAACTAAGTCAAATTTAAATGACTTGGAGGGCTAAACACGAGTAACCTAAAGGGTCAAACCCGAGTGACCTAGAGGACTAACTAGCAACTCAATTGACCTAATCAAACCTTATGAGACTTGATTAAATCAAATTCATGAATTTTTATTTTATTTTTTTTCAAAGCAATGTAATTTGATTTAAAAAAAAAAGACTTGAAATGCCAACATGTTAGGATAGATTCAAGTTGATCACGTGAAATCACAAATTGGCCCGGCCAACCAAGGATCCAAGAAGTTTCTAATAACTTTTTCTTTTTGAAAAGGTATTTTTTTTATTTTTATAATGACAATTTCATAGGAGGGTTACAAATTTTTTTCTTGTCTTACGTCGAGATTAAATGTTGTTTTTTTAATCAAAAATAGACTTTATGACTACATAATCTAATATAATAAAAAAAATTTCACAAGTTTTATTTGACATGTTAAGTTGATTTTTTTATTAGGAAAGATAAATTGAAGAATTTTAAAGGACATACCTTTTCATCTCTATTTACTTATGTTCGTCAAAGCTATAATGAATCAATAAGACTCAAGCTCTATTTAATGAAAAGATCTTATGAGTAACTTTTTATTCTAATTTTCATCATTACATATATTTTATACCTCACACTTATAAATTTATTGGACTATGCTGATTAAATCTTAAGGCTAATAATAAAAAGAAGATAAGATTTAATTTCTATTATATAATTTTCATAGAAAAAAATAAAAAGATTTAAATTATAAGAAAAAGCATAAATAACCATAGCAAGCTTGGTTTCTATTTATATATATAAAAAATTAGTTAAAAATATATTACCTTTGTTAGTTATTGAAAGCTCCTCCATAGTTTAGTGATTGGTTAAAGCAATGACTAATGATTATAATTATGATGTTAATGTTAAAGAGAAAGGTAAATTTTCTATAGTTAAAAGGTGATAATAGGATGGGTAACAAGTGATAAGGGTAGGAAATTATTTGCATAAAGTGTGACATAATGTATGACTGATTGTTCATTTTCTATTCATGGAAAGTGTACATGGTTTAAGCTTGCATGTGATGATTTGGATAGGGTTTTTTGTACTTATTATTCCTATCAACTTGTAATTTGATATGGCCAAGGGGTTGAGGGAGAAAGCTATGTTCACCAAAAAGGTTTTATTGAATTTTATAGATTCCAGTGTTAATTCAATAAAACTTTCTTAGGAAACATAGTTTTCTCCCTCAACTCCTTGGCCATATCAACTTACAAATGTATTGAATCACTTGAAGATTCAATGAACGATGAAATTATGAATAAGAAAAATATGTGTGAAACACATAAACCTTATATTTTAGAAGATAAGCAAGGAAAATAAAGGTAAAAAGAGGATGATAACATTAAAAATGATGGCAAGAAAGAGGGAAAACCATATATCAAGTCATTTAAAACATAATTTTTACACCCAACCCGGTGGTTGACCTAGTATAATGATAGGGTCACGGGTCAAATAGGTTAACCGAAGTCAACCTAAAAAAATAATTTATGATCAATAACCAAGGCAAATAGATCCTATGAAATAATGTTAACTTAATAAACAAAATAAGTAAAATAAAATGACAAAAACATCCAATGCATCATAAAATTTACACCAACCTCATTGAAATCAACCCCACATTCAGTAGTTAGACTCTTAATCAAATCAGAAGAGGAATTATTCATTGTAATAATCAAATCATGATCTAAGTCAACAAAGTCAAAAACAACAGCTAAATCCAATACACCACTAAATCCAAAAAAAATCTCAAATTACAAATTATTCCAAGAAAATCAAAAAAAACAAAATCATAACATAACACATTTTCTTAAAATGAAAATTGAACCATAAAAATCATAACTTGATAACAATAAACAACAATTTATTTGAAATTAACAACTTACTTTCGATTGAAGGAGAGAATAAAATTAAGTCATCATATAAATATTGCCCTTAACATTGAAGGGCAAGTTTTTGGTCACCAGCAAGCTTGAAATCAAGATCAAAAGAATGAAATTTAAAAGAATTGAAGAAGATTGAGTGAAAAGATTTAAGCGACAAGTCATCGAGGAGGATTGGGAGGAGATGATTTTTTGGGAAATATGTGGAGAAAGAAAAGGAGAGTGGGAAAGAGTGTGACCGATAGAATTGTTAAAATTGAGAAACTGTTTCTTTTTATTTTTGCAATTTTGGCTGCCTATGTGAGAGAGTGAGAAAGATAGAGAGAGCGAAGCTAAAGGCTTACCAAAAACTGATATGGTTATGAACTTTAAAGAGAAATGAGAATTAATTGATAGTAAAAAGCTAAAGCTAAAAATGACGTCATTTAACTTATATATATATAAAAGCTGAGTCTCAGCTTGGTTTACCCGGGTCAACCGGCAGGGTTGATCGGGTTTTTTCAGGCCAATTCCTTGACGAGTCTTTTCATCAACCTAACCCGGTTCTAGCCCTGGGTCACTCGAATCCCTAGATGACCCGCAAGGCCGGGTCGGTTTTTAAAACATTAATTTGAAGACTCAATAAATTATGTAATTAAGGATGAGAGAAATATATTTGAAACTCAAAAGCCTAAGATTTTAGAATATGAACAAGGAAATTAAAAAAATAATGATAGAATCATAAAAGATAATGAGCAAGAGAAAAAACTATGTATTTTTATTTTTTTAATTTTTTCAAAATAAAAAAACTATAATTTTTTTTGTCTTATATGGAGATTGGATGATTGTTTTTCCTTATCAATGTTAACAGGTTGTATATAGAATTTAGATCAAATCAGATAACTTTTAATAAGTTTGTATGACTACATAATATGATTTGATCTATATTATATAGTCATACAAACTCATGTAAAATTTTTTATATTTAATGTCTGTAATGTGTTTGGTTGAATGTATAATGAAGTTTTCAAATATGAAGGAATTGTTTTTTATATTCATTTAAGGGGTAAAAGTTCTTTAATTTTGGTGTGACTCGCAATTAGATCAAGTAAAATATATTATAGGATCCTTTTTATTGAAAGATTATCAACATCTATTATAATCTAGATGTCATAAATATCGAGAAGAATGTATTTGACAATACTTTAAGCATAATCATAAGAAGTGAAAGAGAAAACAAAAGATAAAATGATAGCTATATTGAATTTACCTTTGTATTGTATTCATGAGAATATGAAGTTGATTAACGATGGGATTAATGATGGGTTTTGTGTTGTAAAGCCTAAAGTCACATTCACCTTAGATAATAATAAGCAATTTATTTTCTATGATTAGCTAAAGAGTTTGTGATTTCCTAATGATTATGCAAAAAAATATCTAGATTAGTGAATATAAGGAAAGCATATTGTATGGGATGAAGATTTATGGCTATCATGTGTTTATGCAAACTTTTATTCCTATTGCTTTTCAGGATTCATTGCTAAAGTGACCTATAATGTACTCTTGAAGATTGATCATTTTTTTTATTTTTTATGAATGGCTAAAGAATTTGTGATTTTCTAATGGTTATGTAAAAAAAATATCTAGATTAGTGAATATAGGGAAAGTATATTGTATGGGATGAAGATTCATGGTTATCATATGTTTATGCAAATTTTTATTCCTATTACTTTTCAGGATTTATTGTCAAAATGATTTATGATGTACTTTTAAAAATTAATCACTTTTTTATTCTCTATGAATGGCTAAAGAGTTTGTGATTTCTTAATGGTTATGTAAAAAAATATTTAGATTAATGGATATAGGGAAAGCATATTGTATGGGATGAAGATTCATAGTTACCATATGTTTATGCAAACTTTTATTCTTATTGTTTTTCGAGATTTTTTTGTCAAAGTGACCTATCATGTACTCTTGAAGATTAGTTATTTTTTTAGAGATATATTTTTTAATAAGTTTCATACCTAACACATGTAGCCATTTGAAATAAACATCATTAAAACCATTTAGAAATTTAAAACAATCTTCTTTTTTTATTCTTTGACTTAATAGAGTATATGTCCATACATTTAGTGTATAAGACAAAGGTAAGAGTTCATATCTATTATAGATGGATATATCTATTCAAAAAGTAAGGAATGACATCCTAAGTAATTATCCATTATTTTTTTCAACATTCAATTATTCATCTTTAACAATTTTTATGCATATATTTATTCAACTATAAGGGAAAGGTTAAAAAAAAAAGATTATGTTAAGGCTTCGATATACAAGGTTTAAATTATTAAATAACTTTACATTTATCTTATGTTATTTTGAGTTTCATTTAAGAATAATAAGCAATTGCATTCCCAGAAATGATGGTAGTGGTAAAATGTTTCTGAGTGAAAATTTATTAATATTTTATTATCATGGATGATTTTATAAAAAAATCAGTGATGAGAAGATATCTTATAGACTTTAAATTTAGAAAAGCACATAATTATATGCTACTTAACTATGATGAATTAAAACCTTTTATTTAATAAGTCATTTTTTTAATTATATAAAATTCTCATTAATTATACTAAATTATAACATTGATAATTATACTAATTCAATAACTTATTTTAGGCATTAGCATGTCAAAATCCAAATGTTTTTAAAGCCTAAATATTCTAATTACAAGATGAACAATTTACCATGTAATTTAAAAAACATTTAAATATTTAATAATTAATAACTCCAAGGTTTTGAATTAAATATAAATAGGTGTTCAACATAGATACAACTAGCAAATTGAAATTTTTATCTTTAAATCTTGAAAAAAAAATTTAGTATTACAATAAATATCTCATCAATGAATATATCTTTTATATAGAATAATAGGGTGAGAGTAGAAAAACTTATAATATACCTCTTCAATGATTGAGTTGCGCTATTATAACACAAAATATAGATATTATTGGTATGATGTCAGTAAAGTAATTATAGTTAATCCTCACCAATGTTCGGTAGAAATAAATAAAAATGATAGGCTTTGTAACATCACCAATGTTTTCACTTTCGCTAATAATTCCAACAAAAATATATTATATATATACTTCTTTCTTCTTTCTTTCCCCGGGCATAAACAATGAGGGTTTTTTTTTTAATTTAAAATGAGTGAATTTTTTGTTTTTGGAGTAGTTAGGTGTACGTTTAATTTATTTCAGATTGACAACGGAGGGTACTCGAATGGTGTAGCTTTGTCTTGTTCATTTCTTTTATATAAATATAGTATTAGTGAAAAACAAAAGGTGATATGAGAGAGAGAGAGAGAGAGATTAAAGAAAAAAAAATAGTCCGAATAAAGCATGCTTATTACTTGATATAAAACCTTACGTAAAAAACTAATTAATGAAGTACAAAGACGCATCATGCTCAAAGGATTCCGTAATAATAGTACTTGTTTTGGATTAGACATGTGCTTAGCGCTAGAGGGATTGAATATGCCCTAAATCCTATTTATATATCCTTAATATGTTTGATGACCCAAGGTCCATCTTTTGCCAACTTGAATTTGGTGCTAGTTGAAAGACATTAAGAAAAGAAAGAAAGATATATAGCATCAAATATGCATTGTAGCATCTTCGTGTCGAATGGGATGTTGATCATGATTTGCAGAAAGTTTCTCCCTCTTGATCAATTCAAATACCTCCTTTATTATCTGTGTGAATTTATCACTTATGTTTCGAGTGATTCTTTGTTGGAACTTGGTGCTTTTCAACCAGGTGATCCCAACATGAACACCACACTTACATGCACAATGAGCAAGGGAGGATTTCTCAATCTGGTACCGAAGATTGACCTGCAGACAGGGAAAGAAAAACAAGATCAAGGAGAGAACCAGAACAATAAATGACTCGTGTTAGCCGTAAACGTCTGTATAACAAGGAAACATCATACATGGAAGTTGTCAGCAAATGGGACATCATGCATCACCGTGAGCTCGTTAACAGTCCACCCTTCATCATTTTCAAGCGGAGATTTATGTTGTGTGCAGGTGACTTCCCCTCCAAAGATTGAAATATGGTGTTTGAATCTGTACGTGATTTGCCGTTCAAAAACTCCAGGCTTTACTAACTCCCATGCTGTAGTTGCATAGCTAAGTCGTCCAGATTTTTCCATGATTTCGTGCTCCATCTTTCCTCCATCAAACATTTCCATCAGTGATTCTACCTGGCAACATCACCACAGCTTTCAGCACCAGTATCACAAGTAGCTAAACATACATGCTGAATCTTACCTCGATTCTGAAAGGTGTACGCAGAATTATCATTACAAGGCTTGAATGTCAACTCTTAGCCATCATATCAGAAATACTCTACATAAAGAGTCCTAATCCGAGTCTCAATAGGTATCAACCTTATAGTTTAAGTTGCAAGCAAATATAATAAGAGAAGCCACATAATCCTCATCTGTTTTATGGTCTTAATGCTACTTCATCAGATAAATTTCTGATGAAACCCTCTTCTACTTGATTTAATAGTTACAAATGAAATGGAGAGGTGAATGAGACAGGAATTATTTTCTTACACTAACAGGAAGTTCAGCAGAGAAAATCTTGGGCATCTTTACTTCTTCAGCACTCACAAAGCATCCATAGTCTTCAAGCATGATGGACCGTTTTTCTTCATCTTGAGGCTGTTCTTCAGCAAGTGGTGCTTTATGCTCAGGGATCATTGTTTTTGTTTTCCACAAGGCCATGATTGTCCTATTGATACAACATCGTGAATCACATCAGCTCCAATAAAAGAAATGTACCATTTTGAGTCAAGAGACTATTCGTCTCACCAAACCTGCTAGCAATGTTGAATGAAATAAATGATTGGAAGTGGTATCTTAGCCTGCCTTCTTCATCCTGTGATTTCGCCCAACGTCTTGCATGAAGACTTCTTCCCTTTCGCAGAATTATGACCAGAAAAGGACTACCCACGGATGATAGTGATGGAGGATGCACTTGGATGTCTTCGATATCCTCCAAGAGAAAGAAGAATTTTGTTTTATTCCCAAACAAATTGGCATAAAAACCAAGAATTCTTGCAGACAGAAAAAGCCTTCCCTGCATTTAAGAGACATCTCAACATCAAGCCATAGGTATTTTGGAAATAAATTAGCTAGACTAGCATGCAAGATCATCCAATGCGTTATGCATAAATTTTAAGTTTATCTAATATGTTACTATTATTAATAGTAAGGTTAGGCAATTGTAGGTGTTATTTGAAAATTTTATAAAATAAACAACGTTTTAGGATTTTAGTAAAGAGGTCATCTGCAGTTTTGCCGATCTTACAGTGGTTTCACATCATGCTACCAACTTATATCTTTATTATATTTAAACAAAACGAACTAATTAAATTACAATAGCCTAATAATCAATTGCTTTTAAGAGTGAAGAAGTAGAAATGGAAACCATAACTCGCACCTGCAAAGGCATTTTCCTCTTCAGGTGGCATGTAAAATGATTGATGAGAAATTCTTCTGGTGGCAACCCAAACAATTTCTGGAAAGTCGAATTCCTGTGAGGTGATGGTAAGTTCAACTGCGACAATGTGAAATATAATTTAGATTACATTTCTATAATAGAAATGAAAGGCAATAAGAATGTAGATTCATTAATGGAATCCTATACCCTGTTTTTTTTTCTGTCTCAAGAATCTTATGAACTTTAGATATGAGCTACCAAGGGGACATAATAAACTCTCTGATCCCAGTGTGAAGCAGTTAACTACACATGGATGATGAGAAAGTTCCCGTTAAAAGTAATTCCAACAGATATCTTTGGTGTTTACCTTCTTCCCGACTTCCTTCCCCATCTTTGTTAAGTACTCCATTACAGTTTCAACACCTTTGTCATTATCTATAAATATTCGCAGGTGTAGCTTTGACTGAGAAGACTGCGAGAGCTTTCCCTCAAGGGGAATCCACATGTCTGCTAGTTCAGTTGATGTGTGCTTCAAAAACATTATCTCAGCATGCCCAAGTGAGGTGGCCTGGTCAAATGGACCGTCAAAATCAAAAACTTCCACATCTAGAACTGAGGGTGGTTCATCCATTGCATCAAACTCTAGTATTTCTGCATTATGTAGCTTCAAACATGATTTTGCACATATAATTATAAAAAAAAAATACGCAAATAATCCTCAGAAGAAAAACACCTTACCATTCCATTGGGGATCCCTCGAATGAAGCTGTATAGAACTTGTTCTTGTTTTACCATTACAGGTTAACACTACATAAGGATCTGACAACCCTGTCGAATCCAAGGATGGTAAATTGGTGCCTTCAACTAATGCCACAGTAAGAACCCATCCTTCACCTTGGGCTCTGACACCGTGGTCATTGCCTATGAAATAGTTAATAAATCAAACGAATCCTAGGATGGAGTTACATGAGTGATAATAATTTCAGGGTGGTTTAGACAAAAGTTTGAAACAAGATACAAGCAGTTAGGATAAGATTTACCTCTTTGAAGCCTAGCTTGTATGAAGTGTTTCATCATGTTACAAACTCGTTCCAATTGAATGACTAAAATTGCAGAAGTGATGAGCTGTCCAAAACTGTCTGGTAAATCAAGACCATTAAATTCCAAACCTTGGACTATGCTTGGCTCACAGAAAACAATATGCACAACCACGTATAAAATCATAAAAATGGTGGACACAGCTGTAAAATTCCAGAAGTAATCTGATGCCAATTGCCATTCTGACTGGTGTGCTGCTTCCAACTTTGCCAGCATATGGTCCTTGTTTGATGAATCCATAGAATCCATGGTCTTAAAATTCTGAGCCAACAAGTTGGCAAACTGATCAAAACTCTCCTTCAGTCCCTGCCTTGCTCCACCTTCAATCATACCTTTCATCATTGTGCTTTTACAGAAATTAATTCCCCATGATATCAAAAGGTGGGAAGATGCTTCTCCTGAAGATATTTCTGGACCAGGCAGTATCTTGTATAGCAACTCAATGTTGAATGTATTTCCATATGGAACTTCTGGAGTGCTAACATTTGTCAATACTGCAAATTCCTTTCCATCTGCGTTTTTATAGGTTTGCTCCTCAGTAGCTTTAACGGACTTAACTAACTTTGTTGCAGCTTTTGTATAGGAAACAATTCGCGTTAAATAAGACATATTTGCTGATTTCCATGTCCAAGGCCCCTCCTCAGCATCTGTTGTTCCCTGCAGCTCTTCCAGGTCCTTCCGAAACTGTGAATTGGGTGCAAAAAGAAACATATTGAGATCCCACGACGGGATAACATATATTTTATCAAGAAGAACACCACCTTGGAGGTTTTCAGGCATTTCTTGTTCATTATCTCTTGAACTCATGATCTCCAATCCTTCTACGAAACTACAACTTGATGAATGATCACAATCCTCACAATCAGAAGAAGCACTAGTTAACTCTGAAGAATCATCAGTTCTTGAATTTTCCTCATGCTTATTGAAAACCCTCTCCAAACGACTCACGATTGTCTTCATTAACTTCTTCCCTTCAGCTATCTTGATACGTGGAGCTTTACAGCCATGCATGCCATGAGATGATATGCATGGGCCTTCATATTCTTTACAGTCCTCGTTAACATTTGAGTTTGCATAAACAAAGTGGTTAATAGAAGATTTGTCGCATTTTCTGCTCAGGAAGAGACTGAGAAGAATTTTCCCTGTGCACATAGGTAAATACTAAATTGTCATATATAAAATTGAGGCCTCCATTGCACCTAGCATGACAAATCATGCATTCTTAACCTAAAATTACATAACCGTCAAGACTAAATGAATTTCAACAGAAAAGGCAGAAATACAAGGAAAACATTCCCTATCATGTTGACAGCTGATCCATAACTATGGGGAATTTTTTGGATAAGCAATGGAAAATCAAATCCACACAGAAGCATGGTAGTTAGTTCCATAACTGGCAATATAGTGTCAAAGAGGAATCATAGTTGCCGAAACATGGAACTCTACAAATTGGCCCAGTCAAGGAAAATCAACTAGCCTTCAACACTCACGAGTTACAATAGGTTCACCCAAAAATTATCACAGAATTGATTGCCTGGTAAATCTGGAGCTAAACAGTCACTGGAGGGAAGGAAAGTCATCCTAGGGAGAATCAATAATTGAATTTAATTATAATTTACAATCAGTCTCTGTCAATGAATAAGAAAACAGAACGAAACAACCTAAAATCCTATGTGAAGGGTCCAGGCTCAACAAATTATTCTCCGAGAAATGAAAAACAAAATCCAAACTTTACCACTCCAATCAATGTGTTGGTAATTGAAGCAGGAATTCTCACTCAAATAATAAAATTCTTCTTTAACATCATCAATGCACATCGTCACTTGTTTTATAACACTAAGAAAAATGGGACCTCGAAATTTCAGTATTTCATCCTCGAGCAAGCAAGTGCAAGTGCAAGTTTCATCTTTTGCTTAAACCAAACACAATTTCAATAAATATTCCAATAACGAACACTTTAATAAAAATCTGGAGGTAGCAACACTAACCACAATCCATATTGATAAACTTGCCAGTCATGGGCTTTTCAAGCGAGAACCAAGTAGGTGGCAAGCTCTGATTCTGCTCTGCTGCAACAGACCAAACAGGAATCTGAACCCGACCCACTAAATCCCCAGAGCCATTAAAGAAGCTGCCAGAATCATCATCATCATCATGACTAAAGACAGAGACAACCAACTCTTGCTGATCATTATTACAATTAATCCTGAAAACAAACTCCTCATTCCATACAGGATTTGAGTTGTTTCTGAAAACTCTAGTCTTGGACTTGTGCTTACCAACTTGAAGTATAAAGTAAGTGTCCTTCACAGCCAAGTCTTTGCCTTGCAAGACATCAACATATAACCTCATGGTTGGCTGGCTATAATTAAAAGTCCAATCCTACTTTGAGAGTGGAGAGCTGAAATGGGATTTGAAGAGATTTAAGTTCCCAAATGTTGAAAGAAGGAAGCAAGGATTTTCGGTCCTGGGATTGCGAGATTAGTATTAAAAAGAGGAGGAATATTGTGAAGATGGCATTTGGTTTGAGGCTGAGGGAAACGTGGACATGGGAGATACATGACACGAGATGATTTAACTGTTAAAATATTGAAAGAGGACATGTTGGAAATTGGAAGCAGAAATTTAAGAGGCGGTTGGTTTGGAATTCAATGACGATGACGAGCCATTCTTTAACCTTTGCGTAACGGTTATCTCAGCGTTGTTGATGTTCTCTGGTGCTTCCTCAACCTTTTCGATTACCATATTTTGACCATATGTCCTACATAAGGCATATAACCAAACCCAAGCAACTTAGGTGTGGTGTCCCTTTCCAACCCTAAGTTTCTTGGGTTTGGAAGAGGATTTCTAACTAAGTTAATAATAATAACTGATTTTTCTTTTCATATCAATTTTATAATTTTTTTTAGTAATAATATTTGTTTAAATTTAATAATATTAATAAAAATAATAATACTAGACTCATCTGATCCAAGTTCTTATAGTTTTTAATCCTTTTAAATCAAATTTATTACTTTTCTTCAATAGTAATAATATTTTTTTAAAATTTATTGTTGATGATAATAATAATAATAATAATAATAATTTTTTATTTTACCCTTCAAATGAAATCTATTTTTGCTTTTTAATATTAATAATACTTTTTCAAATTTAATAAGTATTATATTAATGATTTTAACTATAAAAAATAATATTTTTAATAAAGATAATAATATTTTTAATATTAATTACAACAAAAACAATAATATTTATAAAACAAATAATAATATTTTTATCAATACTTTTAATTATAATAAAAATAATTATATTCATAATACAAATAATTATATTTAGAAACTTAAAAATCTTAAGTCCTAACACCAAATCCAAAAAAATTGGGTCCTAACATAGGATTCAACGTGTGGTTTTGCAAACCTTAAGCACTCAGGTCTTCAGACCTGCTTGCCTGGGTTTATAGTTAGACGCGTAAGTTTGGCCATAGGGCCCAGGGTTTGGCAACCCCAGTGTCAGGTGTTACAGCTTGGGGCTGAGACTAGGTACGCAGGATTGGCCTTAGTGCCCAGGACCTTACAGTGAATGCTAGGTGTCTGTCAAGTAGGACCTATAGCTCTATCCAAAATCAAACTGATTATTTTCTCCCCATCCAAAAAGACAACCTCACCCTCCCTGCAATGTTTACAACTCTCTGTGGAAATAGTGTATATGTCATTACACCGCTCAAATCTACAATGCTTTTAGTAAAGAGTAAACATAAACAATGCAATCCATTGTAAAATCATTCACAATTTATAGTATTTCCAAACAATGAGACCACTCTCAGTCTACAACATTTTCAAACAGTGTAATCCATAGTGAAAACACTCACAATCTATAGTAATTAAAATTTATTAATGATGATAACAACAATAATAATAGTAACATGAATTCTTAATTTTATCCTACAAATTAAATCTATTTTTTCTTTTCAATCTTTATAATATTTTCTACAAATTTATGAATTATTATATGGATGATATTAATTATCATCAAAATTATAATATTTATAATAAAAATAACAGTATTTTTAATATTAATAGTATTAATTATAATAAAAATCATAATATTTATATCACAATAATAGTATTCTTGATTTAATACTATTAATTATAATAAAGATAATAATATTTAGAACACAAATAGTAATATTTATCATATTAATAATAATATTAAACTTGTTTGAACAATTTTATAGTAATAATTTAAAAAATATTATTAAGTATTAATGATAATAACAATAATAATAATAATTTTTATTATATTTTTTTTATTTTTCTTCTTCGTAGGGTCTGTAAACCCAGCCGCACAGGTCTCTACTCCTTAGAGGGGCCGCAGAACTGAGGTGCAAGTCAAAAGAGATCTCGACAGGTAGATCTGCACCTAACACGTAGGCATGTACACCCCAAACAAACAGATTTGCAAACCTGCTCGCTTAAATCTATAGCCTTACCATGCCTCACCAAACAAATTTGTTATTCTTCGTTGCAAGATCTGCAGAAAGATGCCTAGGGTCTATAGCCCATCATACCCTATCAAACAGTAAAATCACTCACAGTCTACAGTAACTCATTGTATAGTACCAAGTAATACAATCCACAGTGAAAGCATTCATAATTTACAGTAATTTACTCTACAATAAAACATTAATCCCTTTTAGTTATAGTTAATTATTTACTAAAAAACTAAAATGCATGAGGGATTTATTGTGCAAAATAAATAATAAATCTTCTCATATGACATTATATACAAACTATTCATATAGTTATTTTTTTCATCTTTTTTTTTTAATTTAGCCCTTATTGAATTATAGATCAATTTATTAAGGGAGAGTGAGATTGAAACATATGGGACCAAAATAAAAAACATATGGGGAAAGAGTGGCTTTAAAAGTTTAGGCAATATGTTTATTGTAGTCCTTATACTTTACAAATTATAGATATTAGATCCTTTTAGTTTTTAAAATTAAAGGGAAAAAACATTTTTTATCTCAAAATTATTTTCCTTATTTTTTTGCCCCTGATATGGGGAGATGAGAGAAAGTAACTAAAATTCTACGTTAAAGAGAAAATTTCCATTTACATTGATTACAACCACCAAAACGTTTGAAATTGGTGTTACATTGCTTCTTTTAATGATGGGAGCTTGTATTATGAGTTTTTTTTACCATAAAATTGCTAAGAAAAACATGTTTGAGCTTGGTAAGATTTTTTATTTCAATTTGATTTCAAGTTTTGGGAAGTGTTTTTAGGTTTTTTAAGGCCATAAATAGAATTTTTTTTCAAGTTCCCATGATGTTTTCTGAGTGTTTCTGGTATATAAAATGGGTTGAAAATTCAGTTTTTGGGTCAAAAAGACCATCAGCTCTGTTTTTCCAGCCACCACAGTAGCCAGAAATTGGATAAGACAAACAAAACGCCATCTAACTCTCTTTTTAAAAAAAAATAAAACAAACAAATGCATTTAATTTCATAGTAAAAGACCTAATTTAGTTAAATACATAAAGAGTGTAAACATGTGAAGGAGTGAATGAGAAAATAAATTTTATTTATCACAAATGTATATTTCACATCTAAAGATGTCAACGAACACCAATACAACACCACCAATTAAAAATTAAGCTTTTTAAATTCAAGCCATGAAAAATAAATGGAAAGGATTAACAAGGTAATAAGAAATTTGGAGGATATAATATAGACAAAGGAGAGCCATATTGGAAAGGATCAATAGGGTAAGGTTTTTTTATTGTTTTATTTTATTATTTGAATATTGGGTTTGGGTTTGGGTTTGTTTTGACCTAAAAGTAATGTTTTAAATTTAAGACTTAGGCTTTTGTTAGTTGATAATTAACATAGATCTATTTTTATTTTTTTAGAAACCTAATAAAGGTCCATTAAGGTTATTTAAGAAGATTATATATTATTTTCTTTGCTGAAAAAATTTGACATTCATGATGTTTTGAATAAATTTTTATTTTGAGTGAATGTTGGGATAATGATCAGTTACTATCTTATTAAGGTATAATTGATATTATGACCATACTTCAAGTTCTTATTTTGTTATAAAGGTTTTTTTTCAATACCTTTGTTTTTTATTTATATGGTTATCTTTAGGTTAAGGTTTTTATCCAAACTTGAATTTTAGCTTTTTTATGTTGTTTATGCATTTCATTATGGGTTTCTAAATCTTTATATCCATGTTGTTTACAGCAAGAGGCATTTGGCTTACCCTGCAGGCTTCAGAACTTCACTTTATACTGGTAAAAGAAATCTAATGATTTAAAGTTATGGTTATATGTTGTCTCATTCTCTTTTTAATTATTGTTTTGTTTTTCTTCTTTCTCTTTTATGTTTTTCTTGGATTTATGGTTGTCATAGATCGATGTGTTGCTAAGGATTGTATGGAGGAGGTCATGGTGGTTAGTTGGCATTTGGTATTGACGAGAAAAAGAAATAAAAGATATAGTTTCTCTTCTCTCTTTGTTCTTATACGCTCTCTTTATCTTTTTTTTTCCTCTAAAACTTTCAACACATTTTTCTTTTCTTTGTCACTCTCTCTCCATTTTATTTTTCTTGGTTCATTAATGATGGCTAGGGGGTTTTGTGGTCAAAGAAGAAGTTACAAGGCTAGTTTTTTTTTTTTGGACTGGTTTTTAATGAGTAATTAAGTTTTCTCTCTTCTCTTTCTCTTTGTTTTCTCTTTTTTCTCTTTGTCTTTCTTTTTATGGCTAGAGTTTTTGGTAAAAGATATGAGGTTATATATTTTTTTTCAAGGAAGAGATATTGTAATGGTTTTTTGTGTAATGACTCCCCTATTTTTTAAAATATTCATTTTTTTATTTATAGTCTAACTTATGAATATTCTTATCCTAAGTATATCCTAAAAATATTACTATTGTAGATTTTTTTTATTTTTCATTATTATTGTTTGGCACTTTAATTGCTTGTTTATTTTGCTTTATATTTTTATATTTTGATTTAAAAAACAATATCAATGTCAACTAAATAAGAAAAATAATTGAGAATAAAAAAATGCAAATGCATCAATAATATATTTTAAAATTTTGATTTTTTAAAAAAACATTAGCATGATAAAAATAGTCAAAATAGCAAAATGGGTGGGCAAATCATTGAAATGCATCAACAACAATTTGTTTGAGTTTTTTGCTTCTTTTTCTTGAAAATAGTTTGAAATTGGAAGTCAAATTTTAAATTATGACAATATTACAGGGTAAATATCGATAAAGTAATTAAGTGTTTTTAATTATAAACAAAATGAGGCGGGGTTTTTATTGTACCTCTCCTCACAAATCACTATTTATCAAAATATTATTTTGCTTTGCTCTATTTTTTTCTTCTTTGATTTTTCTTTCAATCAATGATTTTTTTTAATTTTATCCTTTAATTAGATTTTTTTTCTATTTAGTTATCATATTTTCATGGTACGAATCCTAAATTTGACGAATTAACTCAGTTGATTCATATTTTTTTCTTCCATTTTTTATTTTTAACATTGATTTGATTGAGAATTAAACTTTATAAATTATTTTATTTACTTTTAATTAAGTTATCCTGGTCTCATAACCCAAAAATAATGTTTAACGGATTAACCCAAGTTGACTCGAGCTATTTTTATATTTTTTATTTATTTAATTTTTTTTTAATTTTATCATTCAATATTAAATCGGTTGGGAATTGAACTTTATAATATATTTTGGTTTGTTTTTTATGAGAATGTCTTTACCTCACAATCAAGATCATGGGTTTTGAAATTTTAACTTTAATTAAATCAAGTTGTTGTTTTTTATAAAAGGTTATATTAGTCTCATAACCTGGATCACGAGTTATAAGACATTGGACTTGCATTTTATTGGATTGTCCCCATGACACGGGTCACAAGGTTAGCGGGTTAATCTAATTAACCTATTTTTCTCTATTTTTTCATTAATTTTTTTTTCAATTTCATCAATTAATATTATGTTTGATTGATAATTAAACTTTATGATTTGTTTCGATTTATTTTTTATTAGGTTATCCTAGTCTCATAACACAAGAATAGTGCTTAACAATTAACTTTAATTGACTTGGCTTATTTTTTATTATTTTAATTAAGATTTTACAAATTTCATCATTCAGTATTAAGTTCAACATAGGTGATTGAGAATCAAGCTTTAGAATTTATTTTGATTTTTACTCTATGAAGTTATTTCAATCTCAAGACTATATTTGTGGATTTGACATGTTGATTCGGTTTAAATCAGGTTGTTTTTTCATTTTTTCTATACGGTTATCTTGTTCTGATGACCTAGGTCATGAGTTTGATGAATTGACTCAAGTTGTTTTTTATGTTTTTTTTTATTGCTTCAATTTGCTTTTCATTAGGTTATCTTGGTCATTTGACCTAGATTGCAAGTTTGATATGTTAACTCGGGTCAATTTTTAATTATTTTTTTAATTTTATTATCCAATCTTAAGTTGATTTGCTATCTATTTTGATTCATAATTTATCATAGTTTCATAACTCAGATTATGAATTTGATACGTTAATTGAGTTGTCACAAGTCAATCCAATATGTTGTTATTTTAATATTAAAAAATATTATCTTAAATTTTTTTAGTCAAATATTATTTTTACAGGTTGTATAAATTATTTTTTGTCTAGTAAAATCAATTAGGTTACATAAAGTAAATCCTTAAATAATTTTTTTCATTAAAAAAATTAGCAAAATTTTATATTTTTTAACAATTCAAGAAAAATTTAACCTCACTCATAATGAATGAATCATCTAGTATGCATCACGAGTATATAAAAAATAAATATAATTAGATTTATAAAAGTTATTTTATACGGTAGAATATTATCTTCAAAAGAAATAATAAACCGGTGCCCAAAGTTTTTCTATCGATCGAAAATTCAGAACATCTACCAAAATGATATCGATACTTTTTCAAGGAAAAAAAAAAAACCGTAACCCAAAACTTAAAATAAATTGCTTACAAAGCAGGTAAGGTCGGCCAAATCTGGAAAATATTGCAATCAGCTAAGTGGCTTTTCGAGAGAGCTCATCATGATACTTATTGACTGTATTAATTTTTTTCTTTTTTTTATTATAGAAAGAACTTATTAAAATTATAAATAATAAATAAATTTTCAATTTCTATAATATTTAACCTGTAGTTTTTATTATTGTTTTCATTTCTTTATTTC
The DNA here is from genome assembly GCA_015708895.1 of Populus ilicifolia. Lineage (NCBI taxonomy): Eukaryota > Viridiplantae > Streptophyta > Magnoliopsida > Malpighiales > Salicaceae > Populus > Populus ilicifolia. The sequence continues at coordinate 1,007,508 of SRLM01000172.1, forward strand.
TTGATAATCTTAATAGTTATTTACGTAATAAAAAATTGAGAAAAAAATAACTAAGTCATAGCAATCAAAGGCATGAGCCGTTTGATTTTACAATTTACTTAATGCTTTTCGTGAAATCATTAACAAATGACTCATATTAAGCAAATTAATTCAGAATAGGGATTTGATTATTACTTAGATTGATAGAAGAACTTGGTTAATTAATTGCTTGTAATTCAGAGACGGTATTAATAGTTAACCCCATAACAAACTAAGTTTCAATTAATTTTATGATTATCATAATAAACGTCATGTTTTATTTTCATTTTTCTTCATCTTAGAAAAAGGAGAAAATCTATATATCACAATATTTAGATAGGATCTAGTTTTTAGCCTACAATTTAGTAGAAAAAAACCTAGTTTAATAATGTTCTTGAAATAAATAAAAACCTAATTAGCAACCCTTTTCCTCTAATTAAATTAGGTAATCATTTGTGGGGGCAGAAAGCTTACACAGTGAGCTTCCGATTAGGCCCCGCTACAGGCCAACAGCCTATTATTATCTTGAGCATACATGCTGACATGATGAAGATTATATAACAATTACTTTAAAAAATATAATTTATTTAAAAATATATAAAAATAACATTTTTTTATTTTTAATATTAATACATCAAAATAATTTATAAACATCAAAGAAGTATTAATTTAAAATAAAAAAATAAATATTTTTAAAATATAAAAATAAATTGTATCTAAATTAGATGGCACGTAAGGTGATAAAAGGGAGGTCATATTTTATTTTTATAAAAAACTTAGTTTAGTCTCTAAATTATATATTCATTCTCGATTAAGTGCAAAATCATAGATTCTAACAATTTCATCCCTGAGTTTTTAAGATATTTCTCTATTAGGTGTTCATTAACTTTTCCATCAAATTTATCACATTCTTCGAAACCTCAATTCAGTCCCTAGATCATACATCCATCCTCAATTATACCTTAATGTTATAAATTTTGAGGATTTGGTCATGATTTTTTAAAAAATTATCAATAAATCCCTCTGTTCACGCTCTTTAACTTTCCCATATAATGTTCTGCATAAATATGCGCTCTATATGGGAAATGTTAGGGAAAATCGACAAAAGGGCCATGTTGAGAAATATAGAAAATGGTGGGACCTGATTGATGAAATTTACAAGTTTGGGAGCCGGTTGAGAACGGGTATTAGTTAGAGACTAAAGAGAAGCTCCCCTTTTTTTTCGGTTTGAGAGAATCTCTTTACCCCACATCTCATCACGCCTTCCACTCGTCTTTGGTTTAATATAATAATTATTTTAAAGCAAGGGCAGTCCAAGAATTTCCTTTATTTTAATTATTTAGTTTAATCATGACCCAGCCAGCCAGCTGTTCTCATACCCGTCTCGTACGCGGAAGAAATCACAGAAACGCAGGTGTCAATTTGTGATTTTTCAGCTGCTCCGCCACCAAAGATTCTGATTCCCACCGTCGTTGCTTGACCTGCAAACCTTCAAACAAACAAAAATAAATTAATTAGAACAGCACGTATTTTTTACCAGTAAATTGAAAGTGGTTTACACCTTCTTCTCTTTTTCCTGAGCCCAAAGAATTGGTCCCAAACCGAAACCCACTCACCTGTGCGTGTCAAAAGCTCCACTTAACAAGAAATTGAATTTGTCCTCAATGGCCGACGGACGGGTGGTGCCTAAAATGGCACACAGGCGAAACAACAGAACCCACTCCCTCTCTTTTAAAGGCCATGGATAAAATATTGTCCGGCGACTAAGTATTTGGTGGTGGAGGCAAAAAAAAAAGGATTTGATTCTCATATTTATATAATTCCAAACACACAAATTTACTCTCTTTTTTTAAAGGTCGTCGTCGTCATCATCTATTGTTCTTTTCTGTATAAAAAATAAACTAATTGACTAACTCCAGCGTTTGGGAAATTCAATATAATCTTCCAGTACTAATGCCAACAACCGCAACACTGACTGCGATGATCATGACGTAGGAGATCTTGTGGACGGCTTGGACTGTAGCGACGGCCTTTGTATCCGATCGGAGGGGAAAAACGGCCAGATCGGTAATGATTAAAAACTGATTTGGTAGGTGAAAACTCGATGCTGGAAGCATTCGAGGTCGGGGGAGAGATTTTCTTGAGCGATTTCGGAGGAAAAAATATAGCTCTAATCTTGGAACCCGGACAAGATCTATCGTATTCGGTAATCAAGTTGGTTAATTCCTCGTCCGATTTTACCGAAATCAGTGTCTCCAAGTCTCCGTTTGGTAATGGACACCTTAATTCCACCGAAAATCCACAGAATTCACCTAGCTTCACCATCAACTCTGTACAAAAAAAAAATCAGCATCGAGCTAAATCAAAATTAACCTAAAAATTAAGTGTTGATTAGTGAAAACAATAACAAACCTGCATAGGATATAGAACGATCGACTGCAAGAACTCTGGTCATTCCACCAACGTAACGGAGAACGCCGTCACTGGAACGAGGAAGCAATTTCCCGCTATAACTACATAGAAACTTGAGAGTTTCTGCTTTTGTTTTATTGTCAATCATCACCATGTTCTCTGTTTTTTGGGAGTGAAAGTGAAAAAGGAAGCTGATTGTTCGCAGAGGTTTCTAGATAGGAAAAGGTGGGGNGGGGGGGGGGAGCGGGGGAGAGAGAGAGAGTTTGTAGCTGCCCTGTCTTTCAAACAAAACCTAGGCGAAATCGGAGGGTATAAATAGGAGTATGAGGAGGCTAGTGTGGGACCTACACGGACATCATGAGTTATTAGCAACTTGTGCCGGAAGCGCTACAAGAAGGTTGAAGGGTGAAGGAGTCTGGCATTCACCATACGTTACCGTTTTGAAAAATCCAAATTATATTCGGATATTCGAAGCGGTTAGAGAGGGTTGGCTTGGCTACGGAAGAAATGGGGGCGTGGTGGGCCCTAGTCTAGGTTAGCGTGCTGCTTTCTTGTCCAAAGGGGCGTGGACCTACTTTCAAATTAATTTTTTCTTTGCCTAATTATGTTTCTGTTTTGTGTGACTCCTTTTTTTTTTTCTTTTTTTTTTGTGGGACACCTTTAATTATGCTTGTGGTTGTTTCGTAAATCATCGGATTTTCTTGCCAACCATTTATTGGTGTTTATTAATATAGTGTAATGTTTATTAATTCGGTAATTAATCTCTTAAGACTGGTTTTTTCCTTACAAAATAAATAATAAATGCTGCACGACTGCTTTATTATCATACAGTAATTGTATGGTAATTAATTAATTAATAAGATTAATTGTCCCAGTAGATTTTTTCATAGATAAAAACTTGTACTGGTTGAAGGAATCTCTAAAATATTATTATAAGATTTAAGATGATAATAATAATAATAATAATAATAATATAGCATTTAAAATTAGAAATTTAGTATCATAAAATAAATTAGATCCATGAAAAATAGAAATTTTCTTTAGGAGAAATTTGTCTATTGTCTTTTTAAATTTAATTACTAATAATAAATATTAAAGTTAGGAGTGACTAGTTGTGAATTGATGTGTAATTTTAAAATATTTCTTACTTATATGTCATTTTCTTAGGTGATTTGAATAATAAATGCATGTTTGCAAGTGTACGGGACATTATTTTTAAAAATATTTTTTTATTTTTGATATAGTAAGGATATTAAAATATTCAATAATATAAAAAATAATTGAAAATTAAAAAATTAAAATTGTAATACTGAACATACTGACAAATTAAACTCCATTAAAAAAAATGATTGGTATTTTATACTAGACGCATCGAATCATAAGAGGAAGGTAGGAAATTGTGAAACAAATTCAGCAAATAGTGTTTTTAAAAATTTTATTTTTTTATTAAAATTTAATATATTTTTTATGGTTTTAATATACTGATATTAAAAAATAATTTAAAAAAATTATTAATATATATATATTAATATAAAAAATATTTTAAAAAATAACTGCCACCAATTATCTATCAAAACTCGCCTAAGCTCACCAACTGCACTAATAAGAGGAGCGCGTAATAAAACTGATTCTCCAAGCAGCCGCCTTCAAGAAGATATCTAAATTAAGAATCAAGTTTACTTTTACGCGTTCTCTACTCATGAAATAACACTGCTGTCTGCGCTGCCACGGACAAAGGAGTAATTAGTGATTAACTCTCTATTAATGATATTTTATTTTTCTTTCTAAGATATTTATTTAATTTTCACAAAAATTACTATACAGTATATGTAGGCCATGTGTTTACACACCACCCAATGTTGGTACCTTTTTAAAGTTTTTTATGTAAAAATATATATAAAAAAATTATATTAATATATTAAAATAATCTAAAACTAAAAAAATTAAAGCTGAATTTTTTTTAAGAAGCGTAATCCAATTATAATCTCAAATATCTCTTAAATAAATATTTAATATTATAATAATTTTTGTGGTTGTGATAATATTTTTAATTAAATTTTTATAAAAAAGTTTTGAAAACATGCCTGTTTAAAACTGTTATGAGATGAATTTTTACATGTAAAAAATAAATAAATAACAAGCCTCCCTGAATGAAAATAGGTTATTTTAGTTTTTACATAACCAAAGTTTGAAATTTAATTACATGGAAGATCCAATGCAAAACACAAAAGTTATATAACTTAATAAAAATATTTCCTTGTAATTGGGAAAAAAAAAAAGAAAAGAAAATAAAAGCCACCATAATAATAATGATACCTGAATCTAGAAATTTACAGTGTTTAATATTATAGTAGTGAAGTAAATTTTTGTTTGGAAATATATTAAATTAATATATTTTTAAAATTTATTTTTGATATTAATACATAAAAATTCTAAAAGTGTAAAAAATATTAAATTAAATAAATCAAAAATTTTTTAAATACAGTTACACCACAAAACCTGCAATGCCTTGTTGATTCCTTCCATAATAATTTGCTTCCATAACAAGTCTCAGCAGAAAAAGTTTCTTCTTTGCTTTTTTGTTTTTTCTGCCTTTAAAAGAAAGTTTTGAAAGCGTCCAATCTCTATACAGTCAAATGACACGCCCAGATGAAATAATTTGCATCCCTTCTGTAATACTTCATTCTGCATGGTCTTTGGTTAAAAAATAAAATATTTTTAAATATGAATCGAATTGAATAATATTTTTATCTAATATTTATATAAAAAATTTAATTTACTTCGATTAATTAAATTGATTTGTAAAACGTGTGGGAATAGACTTTTAAAAAAAAACTAAATTCTAAATTGATTTAATATTAAAGAATTAAATTGATAAAACAAGCATTTAATTTAAAAAATTAAATAAACTTGAGTCAATCATGCAAGTTTATAATTAAAAACATGCATATTATTAGATCCAATAAATTTATTATTCTAGAGATTATTGTGCAAAACTATGGATTTTAAGGATGAAATATAGAATTTAAGAAACATTAACTATTCCACCTTATAGTAATAATTTATGAGACGATAAACATTGTAAAAGCTATAATAAATTAAAAAAATTACTCAAAAAAATATAAGCAAACTCAAGTCAAATAAAAAACAACTTATAACATAAGTTATGCCTGTCATCAATTCAACAAATTTTTTATCTCATAAATTATTTTTTTATTTAATTATAAGATAATAAAATACATGATAATTTTTTTGTATAAAATATTTGTTTTCAAAAAAAAATTGATAGGAGCATGGGGCTAATGTAACCAAAGTAGATTGGCGATAACAAAATGTAAAATGATATTCTTTTAGTTGAAAATAGATAATCAATAATAAAGGATAATTTTGTACTTTAAAAAAATAAAATATATAAAATAAAATAAAATAATAGTTATATATTGTTGATTAATCCTTTAAACCTATCATAAAAATTAAAATTTCAACATGTCTAGCCCATGATCCAAAAAAATTTATAATCAAATAAATTAAATTTATTAGGATTGGACTCAAATTTAAATTGAAAAATCAAATTAAATATATTTTATGATTCTTACTTTTATATCCATAAAGTTAAGAGTATTTTAAGTAATTTTTACATTGATTTTTTTAAAATAGCTTTTATATAAAGGATATTTAAGATAAATTGTACTTGGTATATGTATAAATAAACAATAAAGTTACCGAATCAAATACAATAACAAAAATAACATATATATAAACAAACAAGAAGAAGCAGAGGAAGGACAACATGTAGAGACTAAAAATCAAGAATAAATACCTAAAAATTGTCTTGAAAAATTCAAGTCTATCAAAAAGCAAATAATCAAAGTTTTTTTTTTCATCAAATTAAATTAAGTTAAGGGTGTGTTTGGTATTGTGGTTATGATTTGAAAAAAATTATTTTATAAAAAATATTTTTAGTTGAGGTTGATTTAAAAAAATAGCTATTTGGTTAAAACTATAATTGAAATTAAGGTTGAATAAAAAGTAGTTTAATGTGTTTAGTTAAGAATGTTTTTGAAATTGAAATTATACAATAATTTTAAAATATATATATTCATATCGATGGTTTTTAATTTAAGTATTATATATTAACTATTGCTATTATATTATGAAATAAATAATATTTTTTTATAAAATATTTTTTATTGTTCTATTAAATTATCTACGATTTCAATATGTATGAAATATATCCGACAACGATTACAATTTTCACAAATTTCTTAAAAACGCAACAACATCATGTAAAATATAATCAAAAGCAAAATTAAGATTGCAATCAAATTATACAAATGCGTCGTTATCAAGTGATTTTCATCTAATTTATATTGTCACTGAATAATATTTAACACTAATTTTCAAATAAAATATAATTAAAAATAAAAAAAATATTTTTTCTTTTGCTAGGTCGAACCTGGTTGAATGCATTTTTAACTTTAATAAACCTAGCCGACCTGAGTTTTATATCTAATTGGATGAAAATTAATTTAATTAAAATTAATCAACCAAACAAGTTACTTTATGAATCAATTGAAATAAGAATAAAAATTAATTTAATTTTAAAAAAATTAAATCAAAACTTTGTATTTTAAATTAATTTGAGTTAATTCATTAAACTTTAATGTTGGGTTATAACTATAATAACAAGTTAGGTAACTTTTGCATTAATTTTTTTAATACAAAATCATGTTTGCATGACATTATAAATAAAATCATGTTTATATTAAATATTACTGTTTATGCTAAATATCACACAAATGATAAAGATTTGTTATTAATTTATGATGTAGAATTATTTCTATTTTTTGGATATAATTATTTTATAAAATAATGATATAAGTAGTAAATACAAATAAATCTTACTCATAATAATTTTTAAAAAAAAAATCCAAGTTTTTTGGACTTTCATGTGTTGGTTCAAGCCCCCAACAACAATAAAAGTATTGTATTGCGTTAATTTTAAAACACGAATCGTGAAGCATGCTCTACTGTTCATCTATTTTCTCATCACAAGAAGCAACTCTTTGCTGCTTCTTACAACTTGCGACTGTGTTATAGTTAATGATGAGATCCATCATTAAAAAACCACTAAAATATAAAGTTTTTGAGCTTGTGTAAATAATCTTTATCAAGTAAAGTAAAGTTTTTCATCAAAGCTTTTAGATTCATGTAATAATCTTTATTAAGTTAAGTTAAATCAAGTTAAGATTTCACATGATAAAAGTTGTTAGATTCATGTTAATATCTTTCCATCCAAAATAAAATCTAGATTTGGCTGTTAATAAGATAATTCATACATGTGAAGAGCAACATAAAAGAGTTTTCACTTTTTTATATAATCAAATTTATTTTTGTAATTTTAATACTATTGTTAGTGTATTTTTTAATACATGATTTTTTATGTGTACACATACAACCTAGCTCATAGATTAAATTATGTTCAACTATATTTTTATTAATTTTTTAATCTAAATAAAAAAATAACAAAAAATATTAAAAAAACAAAAAGGAGCACAGGCTTACTAGCCCGGTGACCCAACATGTCTTGGCATTGAAAAAAACAACAACTTAGCCTATGTCTCTAAACCTGACTTTATTTTTATTTTTTTAAAGGGTGAAAGACTTGTTATCTATTTTCTTTTTATTTTTTAAAGGAAAATAGCATATGATGCGTTGTTTTCTATAAAATCCGGCAGCCAGAGGTTGTTAGAAAAACAAGTCCTTAATTTTTTTTGCTATAAAAATTCATTTTAATTAAAAATATTTAAAAAATACTTTAAACACCTTGATAAATATATTAATGATCTTAAAAACCCAAAAAATAGCTCAAAAAATAAAACAAACCTGAACTGAAAAATATTTTTGATGTCAAATCTATCTCCTCGTGTAAGAAAAAATAAAAAAACACATTGACGTGAAACTGACTTCATCAAATAGAATCTATTAATATAGATATCAATTTTTTTTAATGGTTGGAATCATCATCAATGCTGACTTTATCTTTTTATATTGGTATCTAGTAAGTCTCTTTTCCCGCCTCATAACAAATATTATTAAAAAATAAAAAAATTTATACTAAAAATAATTTTTTAACATTTAAAAGTACGGGCCACCTAATAACTAAAATCCAAATTACCCTTAATGTATTCTTTTTATTGTGATGATAGCCTTGAAAATTGAAATATTAATAGTTTAATAATTATATTCTAAAATGCACAATTTAATCGATATATTTATAAAATTATATTAAAAAAATCGACAAATGTATTTAAATATTAACTCTAACATTTGAATAAAAAAGATAATAAAGGAAAGGGACTTAACATTATTTTAATTGGAGGAGGGGATATGCAGTGGTGGGCACGTAGAGGGATGCGTGGCATTCGCTGGTGGAACAGTTAAGATTCTAATGCAGTCAGGCTTGGACACGTGGAGCTAACATCATCTCCGTTGGCATTCATGGGGGGCCGTAATTGTTTTAATATTTGTCCACTACTATCCTCAAAACTGACAGTGATTCCAGTAATATTATATCTATTCTGCACCGATTACGGTATTGTACTGATGTCCTGGAGTTTTTTTTTTTTTAAATATTCTTTTAAAAAATATATTAAAAAATATTTTATTTTATAAAAATTTATTTTCATCATCAATAAATTTAAAATAATTAATTTTAAAAATAATTTTTTAACAAAAAAAAACAAACATTGTTTTCAAATCCGAGATTCTTATCTCATGAATTATAGAAGGGAGAAGATAGGTAGTGAGATGCTGACATATTTAGTGATTATCATGAAAAGAACATAATATTAATATCCTAAGATCCATATCCGAAACTATATTTTAAAAAGATTCTCATAACTATGGTTAACAAAAGAGAGATTAGATTTGGGTTCTTTAGTTTGGATGATGTTTGTCTTCTAGGTTTTGAAAAATCTTAAAACTGGAATGTTCCTGGGTACGTGGCTTATGATTTGATGTGATTGATTTTCAATTTTATTCTATATTATTTTAAATATTTTTATTTTATATAGTTTTTATTTATTTATACGTAGAGAGAAATATATTTATAGAATTATGGGCTTTGGAGTGAATACTTTAAAATCCAGCATTCAATCATTAGATTTTAGCTAAACATTAATCCTGATTAGATTAAAGTTTTTAGTACTGAAAAAACTTATTTAAAACTCGTTTTGTTATCAATTATAATTTTTTCTATGAATATCCAAATTAAATTATATTGGTATCAAAAGAAAACTAAGAAAGAATATATTACTTTTATGTTCATGACTTTCTTAAAATAAATTGATAAGATAATTAGAATTTGCCAGTTTTAAAAATAAATTCAAGAAATAAATGAAATAAAATTTTAAACTAATGAAAGAGAAGAGCAAGGAAGAGAACTCAAACAAAACTGATAATAATAAAAAAAGTTTTCCATCGTTGACAACTTTGGATACAAGAGAAGGAATTCATCAACGGTTGAGAAATTCATTAACCAAGGTTTTATCTTTATATTCTCCTTTTTTTTTTAATATTTTATTATGAATTCTATAAATATTTTAATTTATAATAATTTTATCACAAATTAAATATTATTTTGTCAGATTAATATAGGTGTTTGAACCAACTTGTATATATTATGACTAGTTTTATGGGTCTTAAAGTTAATAACCATATAAGTTTTTAGTAGCTATCATACGAATAATTAATCAAATCTTGAGATTATAAAAAAAACAAATATTTTAATTTTAAATTTTTATTATTTAGTCACTATTTATTTAGAAGATCCACAAATTAAATATTATTATTAAGGCTCTGAAGTATCTTTGGATGACATTCTCAAAATTCTAATTTATTTTATTGAAATATTTATCAATCCTTATTGATACATCGTTGTGTGTGTATATATATATATGTTTTACGGGGGAGGACACGGCTTAAGCCCAAGCCTAAGAAAGAAGAAAAGACGGTCAAATGTGTGAGGCCGTTCCTTCAAGTTTAAAGGCACTTGGAATTGCCATCGGGCTTCCGTTTCTGTTCAGCTGGCTGATCCATGTTCAATAACTTCTGGGAAGGCGACCAGTCCCACTGCACTCGCTCTCTCTCTCTCTCTCTCTACCTGCGAAGATTCAACATAGCAAATTCTGCCAGAAATAATTACTTGCTCAGGAACAGTTAGACCCAAACAAGGGAAGATTAGAGGCACTACAAAGGGAAAAGAAATAATACTAATATAAAGGATTAACATGGCTTAATGGGAATGCAGAAAATGAACCCAAGGAGGTAGGGCTAATTTAACCCCCCCACCACCACTGACCAGTCTAAAAGTCTATTTTATTGAAAATTCTACGGATACAAATTAACTAGTAGAATTCTAAATCTACTTTTTAAATGTCATATAATGTAAGTTTTATAAATTTTAAAATTATTAAAAATTTATATAATTATTAATTATAAGATGAGTAAAATTAATAAAAAATGAAATTTAATAATTTTTATTTTTTATTAAAATAATATAAATTATATTTTTAATCTCACATGTAAATTCAAAAATGTTTTTTAATATGATGTTAGATAAAATTGTTACCATTTTAAATCTTATTATTTTTATTTATTTGATAAAAATAAAGTATCAATTTATATAAATTCAAGTTTAAAAGGTTTTTTTAAATATTTTAAAAAATAATATAAATTATATTTAATTTTTTTTTAAAAATCAAGATTTTGAATAGAATATATTCTTTATATATAAGCGGGCAAGAACTAAAAAGCTAAACATGTTTGTAACATGTAATTCCCAAATATTAAAGCAACGCCATGAACAGTTCCTTACACATGCAATGTAAAAGCTCTGGAGTCTAAAGCACAACCCCAGGTGAGAACAAAATAGACGTCAATCCAAGCACATTGCTGATGGATCGACAAGGCAGCATGTTAGTCAGGCATTCTGGCTTGTATCCTTTCAACTTGACCATATGCCCTTTCAAGTTTCTACGCCTGCATTCATCAGTCAAGCCTTTTGGCTTCGATTCTCGAAGCCATCGGCGTACAGTGAACGACAGGTTGCTTTCACTTGCAAATTGATCGACAACGCAACTTCTTAGACTTTCTTTTCTTTTTCGTCATGAAAAGAAAAGAAAATAAAAAACAAACCTACGCAAGCGCATCCAATTGTCTCCTTAGCGTGTTGGAGTATGCTTGTAGTTTTTTTATTTTAAATATATTAAAATAATATATATTTTTTATTTTTTAAAAAATATTTTTAACATTAGTATATTAAAATAATTTAAAAATATCAAAAAATAAAAAAATTCCAACCTTTTTAAAAAATTTTAAAATAAAAAGCATGTAAAGAGTTTTAATTGTAGAGAATAAGTATTTTTTTATATATTATGCTAGTAATATAAATAATATTAATATGAATACAGTTGACCAACACTTAATAATAACGTAATAAAGTTATTAATAATGCAAAAAAGCATCATCAAATGATGAACAATGAAAGACAGAACACACCAACCTATCTATCTGATGTAATGAAACAAGAGTCAGTTAAACGGGTAAAAAAATTAATCCGACATAAAGTTTTAAATTCTTACGTAAAAAGTTAGGTAACAAATAATTTATAAATGAACTCGAAACTACTTCAAACACTTATTATTTTACATTTAATTTTTATTAAATAAATAAAAATAATAAAATTTAAATTTATAATCATTAATCACCGATTAAAACTCTAATACGATATCAGTAAACTAATTCAAAATTTATATTATATTATTCTTACTTACAATTTTAATCATCCATGGCCACAACCACCCACCTCCTCAAATCTCTCCTCCGGCTGCCGGAATCCTTAGGGATGCCGTCGCGACCACCTCTCCTCCTCTTCCTTTTCTTCATCTATCCCAGTTTCTCCCTTGACTTCCTCTTTGATTCCTTCAATGCTACAAACCCTGGAGTCATTCTCATCCCAGATGCCACAGTCGACACCTCGGTGATCAGACTCCTCAACGACACCAACCAGTACTCCCTAGGACGTGCTTTTTATCCAACAAGAATGAAGATGAAACAAACCCAGAACTCGACTACTACTCTCTCTTCTTTTTCAACTTCTTTTGTCTTCTCTATATTGCCTAACATTGCTTCGAGTCCTGGCTTTGGTCTTGCTTTTGTTCTCTCTAACTGGACTAACCCTCCTGGTGCTCTTGCTAGCCAATACTTTGGTGTTTTTTCTAATCCGACTGTACCCTCTGTAGCTCCACTTTTAGTTGTTGAATTTGATACTGGGCAGAACCCAGAATTTAATGATCCTGATAGGAATCATATTGGTATTGATTTGAACAATATCGAGTCTGCAAAAACCGCGCCTGGTGGGTACAATTCTTCTGCCGGTTTTGTGCCTGTCAGTATGGGAAATGGTCAGAATGTCCGAGCGTGGATTGAATTTGATGGGGCCAATTTTGAGATCAATGTTACAGTTGCCCCTGTTGGAGTTTCTCGTCCATCTGTGCCGATTCTTAGCTATAAAAATCCCTTGATTGCGAATTATACATCTGAGGAGATGTATGTGGGGTTTTCTGCTTCAAAGACTACTTGGGTTGAAGCACAAAGGATTTTAGCTTGGAGTTTTAGTGATACAGGTGTTGCTAGAGATATAAATGTTACGAATTTGCCCCTTTTTAGCCTACCATCTTCGTCGAATTCGTTGTCAGCTGGTGCTATTTCTGGCATAACGATTGGTTGTGCTGTTTTTGTTATGATTTGTGTGTTTGTGGTTTATTGTTTGTGGTATAAGAATAAGTTGAAAGATTTAGAAGAAGATGAGATCGAAGATTGGGAGCTCGAATATTGGCCTCATAGATTCTCCTATGAAGAATTAAGTGAAGCCACTAATGGATTCTCCAAAGATCAGCTTTTGGGTTCAGGTGGATTTGGGAAAGTGTACAGAGGAATACTCTCAAACAATTCTGAAATTGCAGTCAAATGCGTGAATCATGACTCTAAACAAGGTCTAAGAGAGTTCATGGCTGAGATATCGAGTATGGGCAGGCTGCAACATAAGAACTTAGTCCAAATGCGAGGCTGGTGTAGAAAATCCAATGAGCTTATGCTTGTTTATGATTACATGCCCAATGGCAGCCTCGATCGTTACATATTCCACAAGCCTAAGAAGCTGTTGAACTGGCAACAACGGCGCCAAGTCCTTGCTGATGTAGCTGAAGGATTAAACTATCTCCATCATGGCTGGGACCAAGTAGTTGTGCACAGGGATATTAAATCAAGCAATATTTTGTTAGATTCAGATATGCGAGGCAAGCTTGGAGATTTTGGCCTTGCGAAGCTTTATAGTCACAATGAAGTACCTAACACAACTCGAGTGGTTGGCACATTGGGATACTTGGCTCCTGAATTGGTAACAAGGGCTGTAGCAACATCCGCGAGTGATATCTATAGTTTTGGAGTTGTGATATTGGAGGTGGCTTGCGGTAGAAAGCCGATAGAAATGGGGTCAACTGAAGAGGAGGATTCAGTGCTGATTGATTTGGTGAGAGATCTGCATGCTAAAGGGAAGGCGGTGGAGGCAGCGGATGAAAGAATGAAGGGGGAGTTTGTGGTGGAGGAAATGGAGATGGTGTTGAAGCTTGGATTAGTTTGTTGCCATCCTGATCCCCAGAGGAGGCCTAGTATGAGGGAGGTGGTGGCAGTTTTGGTTGGGGAGGATGTGGCTGCCGCACCTGCTGAGTTGTTGAATGTTTTGGCCAGTGGCGACGGGGGCGGTGATGGCAGCACACATGGTGGTGAAAGAGGTGGCTCTAACACTACATGATCCGCAGGTGTGAATATACATCTTCTTCTGTTAATAATTTTTTGTTGAATTTGAGGTGGTAGATATTATAGTTTTAATTCCCTTACATTTGTAATTGAATAAAGACTAGTAAAACATTCATCCAAGAACAAGCATGGGTTAGTTCTCACGTAAATAAACATTTGGAGGAGGTTTCCTTAGTTTTTTACTTTATGCAAACAAGTTGCCCGAAACCTTTCCTCTGACTGATTGCTTTTTTCATCTTCATCTAATCAAACACGAGAATAGGACCATTCCAAAGGAACAAAGATGTAGAAATATAAGAATGAACTCCCTTTCCCTTTGAGATTGAGAGGTAAATACTGGTGATGTTGTCTTGTCCTTTGGATCAAGTGAGAAAAGTCTCTCTCTGCTTAAGATAATATCTTTGATCAACGAAGTTTATCTTTCCCATCAGAAAGTTGACTGTACCTAAGAAAATGATGCATGTTGGCTCCCATTTTCTTTTCAGCTATATTAAATTAAATATGCATTTTTAATTCTTCACAACATGGTTAAAGAATCTATAGGCAAGCAACTTTGTAAGTCAGCGTTTGCAGAGCTGTAGAACCCTTTGGTCGAATCTTCAGTACTCAGTACCAGGCGTAATTCAGACTGGACCAAGTCCAGCTCATGGCTAAGATAATTATCAATTGGTTCATGAGCTTATTTTGCGTGATTCTTCTTCAGCATGATCTGTTATCAGGAATCTATTCCAAGAACAAAATACTGTTAGATCAGACTTGTGAAATAATCATCAAATCCAAGCCATAAAGCGGTGCTTTGTTCTTCCCTTCTCTTTTTCACTGTTCATGCTCTTTTTTCTCTTAAATGATCTAGTTAAACATGTCCCATGTTGTAAGAAAGAGATACCTATTTCTTTCCTGCGTGCTTTTATTCCATCAGCTTCTCTCAAACATGTATTTAGTTCATATTCTTGGCATGATAAGGTATATGTCATGCTGTTTTTGGACTGTCTCTATGATTGGCACTAACTAGTTTATTAGCAAACCTTTTAGTAGCGAGTTAATGATATTTTTTTCAAATGTAAAAAAATATATAAAGTATTTAAAGAGTATTTTAAATATTTTGAGTAAAACAGTCACGTTAAATCTAAGTTTATTGAGCTTGGTTATCATGCCAGTCCAAGATCTAGAAGTCTTGAGTTTAATGATCATGTCAAATCTAAATAATTTGGGTTTAATGACTATATCAAATCCAAGAGATATTGTTCTAGCAACTATGCTAGACGCACATTTAAATCTGGCAACTATACCAAACTTGTGTTTAAATTTAGTATCAAACATGGTTGTTAGACTTAAAAATCTTAGGTTTTGTGCAGCACCCAGGCCTAAGTATCTTGAGTCTAACATTGTTGTCTGACCCAAAGATTTTAGTTCTTGTATGACATTAAATTCAAGTAGTTTGAGTTTGATAAATCATGTTAGACTCAAGCAAACAAAAACAACAAATAATAATTGTGTATTTTAGTTGTCAGAGAAAATAAATAAAAAGGCATAAATAATTGATCATCGATAACAATCTAACCATGATATATTTACATGAAGGCACACTTGCACATCTATCTAAATTGCAAATGATCGAATTTAACTATTGAAAAACATCTCCTTGTTTTTTTAATGGTTTAAGCGTTGCCTACTTATTAAGGCTTATAAAATTAACATTAATAATTTTTCAAATAAAAAATAGAAAAAACAATATAAAAATACTAAAATATCCCTTATAATTCTTTTTATTACACATTATTCTTGTGTAAATTTCACTGTTGTCATCCAAATTGATCTGTGTTTAGAGCTATACTAAAAATCACCAGCTATTTAGCTTTCTTTAAAATATCATGTCCCAATTAGCAACAATGGCTATCTTATCCTAGCCATTCGGTGGGGATACAGAAAATTAGAACGACAACCGACAAATAAAGTTCCTGACTAAGCCAATCCAATCATGACCTTTGGTGATAATATATGGCTCTTTGCTTTCATTTGTGTGCGAAGTTTTGTCTCTGCCTTTAATATGAAACTGAACAACTTGTCACTCATGAATTTGTGTTGAAGTTCGGTTGGTTTAAATTATTAAGTGATGGTGAACACCTCAATTCTTGTCAAGAAATTATTTTCCTTTCAGTTTCTCTATTGTTCTTCTTGTGGATCGATGACCCGGGCGGGGGTGTTCATACCATGTTTAAGCCTCCCGTGGCAGTCTGGGCCATGCTCAGTCCTACTATGGTTCATCATCTTTTTGGACCTAATCATTATTTTGGTAAACTATTATGTTACCCCCTAGCTAATCACGAGCCCCTCCTCTGGGAGAATTTCTTCTTTTGCTCCTTGGCCTGAAGGGTATTAGCAGCCGTTTCCAGCTATCATTCTCTTCTCAAGGGCAAGTTTTTACACGTTACTCAAACCTGTTCGTCATTGGAAACACCACTTCCTATCCCTCTTGCATATGTTAATTATGTTTTTTTTTTTTTAATTTAAATTATTTTTTTAAAATTAATTTTTATTTGTAGATAATAAAAATACTTTTTTAAATAAAAATATTATTTTAATATATATCTATAAAAAAATAGTCTTAATTATAAGGGCTGTTATATTTATAAATACCTTCTAGCAAATGATTACAAGTTAATTGTTATCCAAGTCTGGATTCTGGGTTGCTCATGTTACTGTGGAGAGGCCACAATTATAGTGGCAAATTGACCTTGAAATGCCTCAGTGGCTGCTAGACTTGATTCTCCCTTCGGATCAGGGTTTAGGTGCTTTTTGGCGAAAAAGCATCATAAGTTCATGACATCCACATAATTTTAAGCCATGATGACTAGCACTAATGCCTTGTTTGAGATATACTTGAAGTCATGTGCAAAGGCTCATCACAGAGGCATGAGAAAATTATACTAATATCCTGTCTCAACACAAGGTGGACTCCACTGCTATATTATCAACCACGAAACTCCCTCAAAGTTGGGGATAAATTGTGCCTGTAAAAGGAAAATAAATGGTGAAATGATATATAAATTCATCATGGTTGATAACCATGATATTTATTTAAATTTAGAATTGAGTTTACACCTATGTTACTAGTGTTATGTGTGTGGACACAAATGGACGGTGACAGCCATGGTTGGTGGCAGCCATGGTTGAAGTCATAGTCAAATGGTAGGTGCCTAACTTGCCCACCATTGTCGAACAATCATCTCCCTCATCAGCTATAAATAGATGTGCATTGATAGCTGAGATAGAGCACGAAATAGAGAGAAACACAGAGAGAGAGCTAAGGGTGAGAGTTGAGTTGAGTTGAGAAGTTTTCTCCTCCTCCTTGTTTTCTTGTTTGTATTGCTTTTGAGCTTCATTAATACAAACCAGTAGCTCCGTGGAGTAGGCAAGTTGCCGAACCACGTAAATTTGTGTGTGTTTGAATGTTTGGATCACCTAACAACTAGCCCGTAAATATATTTATTACATCATTTATTTAAATATTTATAACAGATTTTTATCTGGTTATAACAGATTTATATTTAAATATTTAGAATTACATGTAAGAATTACTGTATGAACAATAATTTTTTAAAATTTTAATTTTAATTTATTTTTAAATTTCCGAGTTTTATAAAATTTTTTATTTTTACTCATAAAATATATTAAAAAAATTCATAAAATTATATTTTTTTGTATAAAATAATCGACCGGTTATACAACTATATGTAATCAGTTTATCGATTGATAATTATTGTTTTTATGAAGCTTAATATATTTAAATGTCACTATTATAAAATATAATAAATATTTTATCATGTTTAAAAAGAGATAAAGGATGTTATTTCCTTAATTTCTTAGTTAAGAGTATTTTTTAAACGGGGGGTAATAATTTATAAATCCACCAACTTTAATTTCAGTTTGGCCCGCAAAGCACTTTGATAAAGTTCCATCCATTCAACTTATTTTAAATCCACAAGCACTCAGCTGAACTGCTCGAGCCTTTTTACAATGAAGTATGTACAAAGTGGAATGTAGCCATCCATTATTTAGAAAGCCAGATACTACTACTAGTTACATTTGGGCAAGTTTTTCTGTGTCTTAATGGCGATAATGATGATGAGACTAGAGAGTGAAGTTGAGGGAGTGGAAACTGAAGTATGTTTTCTTTCCCCTGGAACCAAAGTTGAGTCCTTGAGACTTCAGCTGGCATAACGATGCCACCGACTCCTTCATGCTTACCGGTCCACACACCAGCACTCCGATATCAGACCCGCCGGTTTCATTTGGAAACTTGGAGAATATATCTATTGGCAACATGTAATTACACAAACTGAAATTAGAAACATAAAGTTCAAGAAGTAGATTCAGCAAGAATTGGAGGAGAGGGATGATAGAATAATAGTACCTTGAAAGTCAGGCCTTCCTCCAAAATGAAGTTCATGTTCTTCAACAGGACTTCTAGTCTCCACTGAACCATGTTCTGTGGCTTTACCTTGTTTTGGAGAGACAGGTGGGATAT
Organism: Populus ilicifolia; assembly: GCA_015708895.1. Taxonomy (NCBI): domain Eukaryota; kingdom Viridiplantae; phylum Streptophyta; class Magnoliopsida; order Malpighiales; family Salicaceae; genus Populus; species Populus ilicifolia. Next base: position 1,026,346 of record SRLM01000172.1, read on the forward strand.
GTTTCTTGAGTCTTTTCCATCTCAAAATACTTGCTAAAAAGGTGCTGCATGCCAGTGTTATGATGAAAGAAGCTAGGAGAAGTAGATCAACAACTGAAGAGGGGGTCTTTTCTTTTGCGGCCTTCTTTTCTGAGGGAACAACCATCTTTTCCGTCACAGCACTCTTCTTTTCATGGAGAAGAAAAATGTGATTGAAGCAAATAAGAGAAACCATGATTTTGATGGAGGACAATGCGGCCATGGCAGCCATCCAAAGTGGACTTTCTGGTCCATGTACGGCATAGTTTGAGCATTCGGTGCTAAAGTTGACTGTTCTTACTAGAGATAAGTCATTCACTAATCCTCTCACTGTTGCATTAGACCTCTCTTCTTGAGTTACATATACTTTTAGCTTCAGAGACAATTGTGTGGATGACTGGTTCAGAAGCAGGGAAGAAACTGAGTTTAAAAGGCAAATATCTAGTGATTTCTTCACGACATAGATAAGCTGAACACGCGTGGGGAATCTATGTCTGCTGCTGTTTACAGAAGCAATTTCGTTTAAAATGCTGAGAAATGGGGTTATCCCAGCTCCACCAGCAATCATTAGTAGGCTGTCATGCCTGCAAAAAATTTCTTAACTAGTGACAATCTCTAAAATCATCTTGCTAGTGCAAAAAACTTCTAAATTTCTTAGCTAGTTCATTATCATCTTTATTTCAATTAAAATCTTGTCCTGCAATACCAAGTTCTTTTATGCAAACCTTAGGAAGTCCAGGGAAGCAGGTCCATAAGGGCCTTCAATCGACACAGGCATACAGCTCATAGAACCAGTATCTGAATCCAACTCTGCTTGCATCACGTCATAGAAAGTACTTGTCCAGCCCCCATTGCATTTTACCACAACAGACATCGTGTGATCATCTAGGTTAGAGCTAGAAGTTATACTGAAGGGATGCCACTGAAACTTGGAAATACTTGGTATCTTCATGTAAATAACACTTGTTGGGGTATACTTCAGTCCTAAAATTATTACGAGAGCCATTCTGATGAGAGAATTCACTGTCACAACACTAATAAATATGATTGTAACTAATAAGATTAAAAAGTTTACTTGGATCCTTTGGCAGCGTAAGTTCTATGGCTTTGCTGGGGAATAGGAATATTCGTGCTGAGAGAACGCAAGTTTCTGGTCTCGATTGTACAATTCGAAGTAGCTTGTCAAGACCGAAGAGAAATATGCCAGCAAATACTGAGTAGAAGTGCCGATCTCCAGCATGGAACAAGAAGAATATTAGAAAGACTATGTACAGATGGTGTGTGTAGTAGAATATTTCAAATCTTCTCCTTCTTATTTGAGGAAGAGATGAGATCCATATTACTAGTCCTGTAACAAGAGCTATCTCCCCTGCCAGGTATATCCGTCCTGTTTTCTGCCATCTCCACATCTGTTATTGGAGACTCATAGCAAAGCAATAAAACAATGAAAAAACTAGCTAGATGTTAATAACGAAAGATACCAAATTGAATCACAAAAAATGCAAGTTGAACCAGTAAAACAGACTAAAACTATAGTTTCAAGAGGGAAAGCAGAAAGGGCATAGAATACCTCATCTTGAATATGGTGGCTGACACCCCAGATGAATAAAGTGCTTGCGCCATGAATGGTTGCAAAAAGTATCATTGAAGTCCCTAGCCATATATGGTATCTTACTGAAGCTTCAAACTGGATGCCAAGTATCTGAAATAGAGCCATTCCCCTTAAAATAGGAAGAAGAAGCAAAGCTAGGCAGGCTTCTGCTAGCAATCCGAATCGGGTTGCCACTCTTAAATACTTGAGTTGCCATCTGAAATACAGGTGAACATCAGTAATGGTGTTACTCTTGATCCTTACTATCTGCCATTTGTTATTTAGGATTGTTGAAACTCACAAATCCAATTTCAGTGACTTGATTGGCATCAACTTTTTGAAGTCATTGCTGATGCGGGCATAATAAGTCCAAGCTAGAAAGAGGACAAAGAGGAACACTGCCAGAATCTCTATGCTAGATAAAATTCCCAGAAAGCTGTTTACCAACACAGGATTTGAAAAACCAATAGTTGCACTCCTTGCTGCTCTGCCATCCATATTAATCATAAAAAAAGTAAGCCATTGACTTTCAGTGAGCATAATCTGATTTCACAACTATATTACCTGCTTCGAGGAGGCTCCCTCGAAACCAAATTCAAGTAAACTAGTCCAATTATGGTCAGGGAAATAAGAGGAAATGTGTATACAGCAAAGTTGAGACCTGCAGCGCATTCAATATAGGATAAGCATGCATACCAACATCTGTAATTGCAATCATGAAAGTTTTATGTTCTTCAGTAATTAGAATGAGCATGAGAACGACAAATCTTGCTTGATTCTACAAATTAATAACCGATGCAATCATGCCTTGAATAAGTGATTATATGTGGAAAAGATGTTCTAGGAATAAGCAAAAACCTTTTTCAGATGATATCTTTTTATACATACCATAATAGCCAAACACTGTATACCTAGAACTATCTTCGGCTCCTTTCCATTTTCTTGTCCACATGTTAGTAGGCTTTTGAATCCAGACAGTAATCCAACCAGCAAATATGATGATCATCAGTACTTTAAGAACAGCAAGCTGAATGGCCTTTGCCATGTCTGCTTTCTAAGATTATTTCAAGAAGATGCTTTATTTTCTCTTCGATTCATTAGCTTGAAAGTTACGGCTTATATACAGAACATTGAACTAGAATTGACCCCTTCAAAATTGTACATAGCCCCGCCACCTCTCACAAGAGCCAGTCACTTACATAGCGATTTCGTTATGGTTGTTAGTGCACTCCCGATTCCATAGCAATATGATCTGCAGTATCTGAAATGGATATGTATGTGTTCATATGATCTTCAAATTTCAGCAATCTAATAATATTTTCCACTACACAAACACTACAAGAAGTCTATATCAAGATTTAGTTGGCTGAGTGGTAATGGCCGAAAAGGATGAGCTAGAAGAGGTGTTAGTTCATGCATATGACGTTCATGGTTTCCATTCATCTGCTGTTTGACATAAAATATCACTTTTTGTAGCTAAATGACAGATCTATCTTTCTGTTATAATCATCTTTTAACTCTAGAAATGGTCCCATGCATCATGTAGTGGGCAAATGGTCCACCAACACTAAGGAATAATATTCTTCTCCTCCTCTCCTCGCATTATTTTTCCTTGCTCCTGGTCCATTTTGGAATCCATCATCACTTGCAAATACAAGAATTGTGTGGATAGATGATAAAATTTGTCCTGCAGATTCATGCGGATTAAGCTTAAAGCTTAGAGGATTCTACTCGAGGATGTGTTCCTTCCATGGCTAACCATGTTACCATGCGAACAAGCAGACCATATAACTTTGAAAATAAGCTACGTGGGCCAACTTGAAATAGAATTCACACGAAGTGGGTGGTAGATTCTTCTATCGATGGCTTGATGGGATGCTCTAAACAGGGCTTCTCAAGCTTACCAATTTAAAGCTTTTGGTATTTACTCTTTTATTAATCTCAACTCCTCATGATATTGTGTGCTATTTTAAACTTTAAACTTCAAACTTCAGAGGAGGAAAAGAGCATATAGGTAAAGAGGCATGCTTATTAAGAGCATCTCCCCTGTTGTTCCTGGAAAGAGGGTGTGGAGTAATGCCCTTGTTCATATTTTTTTTTTCAACAACGATAGTTTTCACTAGTCTTATCTTGCATCAATAGGAATATCAGTTTGGCCGGGTTTATCGTGTTTTAAAGGTCCTTTTGTTCTTTGCTTCCGGGAATACTGAAGCACTATCATTAGGGGGATTACGTGCTCTGGAGGCTTTCGTTGACCCCCTCTTAAAATACTATACTTTCTTCTTCAAATCCTGCTAAGGTCTTTGTTCTTTGCTTATGGGAATACTGAAGCACTGCCTCATGCCAATATTCAAATTGAATTAATGCTCAATTAGCATTAGCATAGCAGCAGATGCAATTTACTTTTGTATGTTCAATGAGTCTGTGTATGTAGTTTTGAAACTTGGCCCGACCTGATAAGTTGAATTGGGATTTGATTATCTCGGGACTGAAACTAGTCCAAATTAAAGAAAAAATAGGAGAAAAAAAAACGATTTAACACAATTGGACCGGGGGATTGACTCAACAAATTGATTGGCCATATAAAACCTAGTAAAAAATCTAGTTGCAAACTAGTAATTTTTATTTATTTATTTTTATTAAAATAATATCATTTTAATTATTTAAAAAAAACTAACTTAAATAACTTGATACCTGATAACTCAATCAAAATTTAAAATTCAAATTTTAAAACAGAACGAGTGTAAAAAGTATGATGACAGGTTTAAAGCTTAAGTTACTACATATGGCGAAAGCTTCCAAGAACTATATAAAATAAGAAGGTGGCATTGACTTGGAAAACTACTACACGACTGGAGTCGTTGTTGTTACGGGAAGCATGATGGAACACACCTCACTTGTATATTATATTTACTATTATACTTGAGAAATTTAAATGAATTTCTAGTTAGATGACAAATCATTACTTTATTCATATATTTACACTAGTCTAAGGATAATTATAAACACTTGGAACAATATAATCACATTATTATACATCTAGAAGAACTATACAAAGAACTTCTAATTTATACTTCAAAATTTAATTTTGAAGATCTCAAATCTCTTAAAGTTTGAAAATATGATGGGGAAACTTGCAAATTGCAAAATAGTTTTTTCTTTTTGCAACCATTTTCCTTGGCATTTATCTTGTGAATTTCTTGGATTGCTATTTTAGTTATTTTAAATTATCATGACTAGTTAATGGCATTTCATTATCATTTCTTTAAGATTTCTTTCTTTTTAACAAATATATTTGTTTAAGCATGCCTCTCTCTGAGCCATTTTTCTTATTTGATTGCTATTATCATATTCTTCATCATGGTTTTTTGGCCATATCCCTTTTTTTTTTCTATTTTTTTAAAACAAAACTCTCTCTCCTTTTCTTCATGTGTGATTTTGATTACATAATATACAATATATCCTCATGCAAGGATTTTTGAAGGCATTCTATTAAATAAGTATATTGCTATAGTAATAACATCATCCCAATATCAAGAAGGGACATCTACTCCAATCAATAATGCTTATATCGTCTCTAATATATGTTAATTTTTCTTATCAGTATTTTCATTTTGTTAAGGATTTTAGGGACAAGATGTTTCATAGATGAGATATTTTGTTTGAAATAAGCTTTGAATTTTGTATTAATAAATTCACCTCCATTATCATTAGAAAGTGCTTTAATTTTAGCTGAAAATTATGTTTGAATCATGATATGGAATGATTCAAACACACCAAACACTTTATCTTTACATTTAAGTAAATACTACCATATCATACGATTATAATCGTCAATAAAATGATGAATCACCTGTATCCTGATGAGTAGTAATAAAGAAGGGTTCTTAGATATTTGAATGTATCAAAGAAAATGACTTGTCTCTTCTAATGTGGCTTACGAGGTAAGGAACATAATGTCTCTTAGTTGCAACACATGTCTCACACTTGAAGGATGAAGGTTGCACTGTGGAAAATAAAGCTGGAATTAAATGTTGCAGATATCTTAAGGAAAGATGTCTTATGTGATTTTAAAATAATCAAATATATTATTCCTTATCACTAGTGGTATGAACCTAATTCACTTTCCCAGTATTAAGAACATCTATGGAGTAAAGTGTCTCTTTTTTAGAGCCAAACTTAATGATCTTACTGGTGAGAATATCATGAAAAAGACAAAAGTTAGGATGCATTAACATAACACAATTAAAGGTACTTGCAAGTTGACTAATAGCAAGCAATTTATTTGATAAGAATTAAACAAGTAGGGTATGGCGTGGGGAAAGGGAGGAAGATAATGTCACAGTCTATGCTCTCGTGACTAGATGTTTGAATCCATTAGCATTTACAATGTAAGTTCTTTTAGGTTTAGTAGTATATGAGAAATCATGGGGATCAAACATCATATGATTAATAGCCCTAAAGTTTATAACCTAACTGTTATCATTATGATCTTGACATGTAACCAATGTATGTTTGCAATTACCTTGCTTGTTAGAGTATGTTAAAAGATTGTTGATTCTAGTTGAGCAATTAGAGACAAATATAGCTTGGCATTTGCAATAACTTTTCTTATTGTGCCTTTATTTATGCCAGTGCTCTCACATTTATTCTTTGTTTGGAAATCATTCCACCTTTTATGATATCCATGCAACTTAAAATAGGTTTCACAAGTATGTTTTAAGATACTACAATGAATGCATTTCCCTTCATCAAGTTGATATTTGAGTTTTGTTCAACTGTAGGGAATGGTTACAGTTGGAGAACATTACTATGAACCTTGTCTAATGCATTTCCCTTCATCAAGTTGATATTTGAGTTTTGTTCAATTGTAGGGAATGGTTACAGTTGGAGAACATTACTATGAACCTTGTCTATCCGATCATCTAAGCCATCAAGAAATGTATAAACTCTTTTTATTGTAGAATGAAATTATATTTATGAATATCCTCTACATATATATTAGGAATAACAGGATAAAAATCAATTTTACGTCGTAAGCTTTGCAGATCAATGTAATATTTTTTAATAGACCCACATAACTGCCACATATAAGTGGGTTATATATCAACAAAGATCGTAAAATTGTGTTGTATCAATTCCATAAAAAAAGTTGCAGCTATGGAATCTTATACCTGTTTAGCAGTTGGGAATCGAACAAAGTTTCCAATCAGAGACGAATCCATTGAGTTAATAAGCTATTCTTTAACAATAGTGTTTTTATTCTTCAATTTTTTGAAATATAAATCAATTTCAAGGGTTGAGAAGCATCACTAATAATGTATTTTAATTTATCTTTTTCTAAGATATGCATCTCCACAACCAGAGATCATAATATATAGTTGTAGATGCATCAAATGAAACTTGAGAAGAAGTCTGGACTTTGGTCAGGGCTTCTATTAATATCTTTATCCAAATCTAGACTAGACTTTGCCATGGTTGTATAGAGGACATGCAGAGAGGAAGGGAATTTGGTTAGAACAAGAAAGTTGTAGGGATAATACGATCCTGCTTTGATTCCATGATAACAATAATAAATATTTCTATTTTTTCTTTTATCTTATAAAGATATATTTTCTAGGTTTATGTAGATACAAAAGAGTTATTTTTGGATATACAAGATTAAAGGCTATAACTATGATTGTCCTTTAAAGTAAAGGACTGTACTAAACTTTTCAGAAATTAATTGATTTGATTCTTGTATAACAGTTTATGCCAACATGAGATTAAAAAAAAAAATGGTGGAACAAAAAGAATAATTAATGAGACACACAATTCTATTTTATATCATATATATTACTCTTCTAGAAAAAAGTTTCTACGAACATAAACTTTTATTACAATACTCCTGAGTATTCATGCACAAAAAAAATAAAATTAAAGGGACTTTAAATTTAGACTTTAAAATTAATTTCAACATTTTCAGCATCGCAGCTCCAAATAATTTCCAACATGGATGAATGCACCTTCCCAAATAAATTTGCATTGCAGCTTCTACAACTAACATGCGGTGGCCATTGATGTTCTCAGCTTATCATTTTTTATTGAAATCTGTTAATGAATGAGTGAACATTTACTGCTAAGGAAATATCATTACTTTGATCTATCATGCCTGCAGAATGGGAGCAAATTGACATCTCCTGATGTTTTTTGCACGGAGAGTGAAAGACAAGCACCGGAGAACAACTGAACCTGTGCACTTCGGCACTGGGTGCCCATGTCCAAATTCTTCAATGTGTACTCTGGGCCAGTCTTTAAAGACTTCGTCTATGCCCACCAAGCTGCTTAAATATTTAAAATCAACTTGGAATTATCTGCACAAGAAATTATCCTCCTAAGATGGTGGAATATTAGACTAAGAACCCAGCCGAATTGTTGTATCCTTGTAATTGGATGGCTGAGTTGTGCAGCACTTATGGAATAGGACACTTCTGGCAGACGAAGGTGCAGAGAGAAAAGGAGACCCCTTTTCCCAATACGAAACAAACAGTAGAATGCACTGAATCATCCCTTCCCATCTACAGGGTCGGTTAAAGTCCAACAAAGATTTGCTCTTCTTTTTCCAGTCAATGTTTTAAAATCAAGAACAGAAGAAGCTGATCAATTAATTTAGAGCCTGGTTGTTTGACCTCATCCATGCACGTTTTTTCATTGATGGCAATCCGAGGTGTGTCGTGTGCCTAACAATAGGTATAACAGGGCCTGTGTTTTCAAATGCGAGGATAGGACACCAGATGCTATCTCCCCAAAGTAAGGTCAATCCTCATGACAACACAACATGGAGGAGGGGAAAGCAAAAGGTTTCCAAAGGGCTCTTAACAAGAGAGAAATGGTCTTATGTGACATATCCATTGGCCTACACTGCTTGACAAAAGGGAATTCCCTTCTCTTATTTTTTCTTGAACTTTGTGGCCTTGAGAGCAACGACCATTTCCTTTATAACCGCCAATATTTAACTAGCGCCAAAAGCTTGTTATCTTCGCTCTCAAAAAAGACCACCTATCTCTATCACATAATTTACGTTGTTGATTTCTGTATAATCTATGCTTATGTGATTCTAAGAGTAAGAGATGGAAGAAGAGAAATATGTTCCGGCAAGTTCTATGCGGTACAGTGCACGAATCATGTCGCCGGAAATCGTAGAGATAGGGGATGATAGCAAGACTATTACTAACAGCATAGATGGAATCAGTGATGATGTTTATGTAGCTGTTGGTAAAAATGACACTGATGTACTGAAGTGGGCTCTAGATCATGCTGTTTCACCTGGAGCTCGAGTTTTCCTTGTCCATGTTTTTCCTCCTCTGACATATATCCCTACACCAGGTAAACCTTCATATCCTACCAGGCTGTTCATGTTGTTAGAGTAATCGAGTTTAGAGGGGTGAATTCTTGCTTCTCTGAGGAAGAAAAGATGATTATGCTTCTTCCAGAGTGACCTGATGTAACGTACACCGACACATCTGATCAACTAAAATAATGAATATCTGCTGCTCATGAGGTTACACTAGTCAATGTACTGATATGTCTAGAATAACTAAGTGATATGGATTTTGTTTTGAATTTCTCAAGTCAAAACCGTGGAATCATGCTGTCCCTATGTAGCAATTGACCATTTAAGAAGATGACTTGAGTCTACTTGTGGCCAGAACTAATGCAGGGGAAATCTGATTAGGAAAATCAGACTTTGTTATTGTGTGGATCATATATATTGATGACATGAATCATCGGAGGTCATAAAGCTGCCAGACTGTATAGGCCATGCTTGACATGAACAAGTAGAGTTGTTTTCTCGCTTGCCACATCCCAATGTTGGGGAGCATGGCAGGTTTAGTTATTTTGCAGTGCCTTATACTCGTTTTAATCGTTTGTTGACAGTTGGAAGGTTATCAAGGAGCCAATTAAGTCAAGATCAAGTGAGATTTTACATTAATGAAGAGAATAACAGAAGGAGGAACCAGCTGCAAAAATACATTTGCCTGTGTGCCAATGCCAAGGTGCTGATAATGGCAACTCTATATTGCTACTCAATAACTCATCATTCACCAAGAGCATTGATACCAGAACGTGTTTCATGTGACAGGTGACAGTAGATACAATGCTGCTGGAGAGCAATCTGACTGCCAAAACTATTCTAGAACTCATTCCTGTTCTCAACATCACCCACCTTGTCATGGGAAACAAACGCCTAACTTGCTCAAGGTGCAGATGCTTGTTTTCTATATAACCCCTCACAACAGATTTGTTGTGCTTTCTGAGATTTGAAAAAATCTAGATTGTGGCTGACAAAGCTGTTCATCCGAGTGCCAATTCGACTCATATTTCACATGGACTGCGAGAAGGCTATATAATCCGCTCAACCAATCCATGCTAACGAATAAACTAATCGATAAGCTTATTGTCGTATGCTTGCAGATTTAATAATTTAATAATTTCATCTCCATCCTTGCAGGCTGCTAAGGAAAAAGTTGGGAAAGGGAGAATTCGTGAAGAAGAAAGCTCCAGACTATTGTGAGGTTAGTATTATTCATAATGGAAAGAAGATCATGGATGGCAAGGATGGGATAGAGCCAGTGTCATCCTGTGCCCAAAGACCAGATGTTATCCGCAGCTCTGCTTACAAGTTTTTCAACCTTCCATGTTTCCCAGGCAAGTTGAAAAATGGATAGCATTAATGCTTACATTGTTATGGTTTTCTATCAGTTTCTACGAAGAAAACGACGTTTCCTGTCTCATCCAGCTTGTAGGAACATGGAGATGGATTCTTAAGATTTTATCCAAAACAGAAGAAGAAGAAGAAGAAACAGCCGGCAATAGTGGAAAGACCAGCAGGAGCAACCCAAAAACTCTCAAATGCGAGGTGGAAGCTGAAGGAAACAGACTCCCGGTGGCTACCATTTTTTTGAAGACTACAACCAACACAATATCAATTTCCGTGTTCGTACTAAAAAAACATATCAAATACAAAGATTTAATGTAAATCAAACCAATAAATGGAAGTCGAAATCCTCATAGATATATATGATTCCCTTCTTTCTTGCTTTTATGATGAATTTCTCATGGATATTGGTTTCTTTTAGGAGTGAACATACACATACAAGGAAATGGAGAAGGAATCTTTTGGATTCTCAAAGCATTTCAAGGGTTTTAAAAAAAAATTTACATTTTTTTGTTTTTCATTTTAAATTATTCTAATATTTAAAAATATATAAAAAAATTATTTTAATATATTTTAAAATAAAAATAATCATTACACAAGTAAAAACAGCTTGCTAGACCTCTCCCTTGTGTTTTTTCCGTTAATAAATAGTACTTGCTAATCGCTTCTACGACCTTGTTAGTAGTGGTAGGGCCCTACAAGTGTCTATCGTAAAGACCACGCGTCGTCGTTCAAGAGGTTCCGACAAATCGTTTACGAAGAAGCCTGGAAGCCCAAGCCGTCTTATTAAAATCTGTACTAAGTATGTTGTGATGTGGTGGTAGAAGAGACTTGTATTTTTCTATTTCATCAGGGTTCAAATTCTAGTGTCCATGCTTGTTATTCCTGCGATACCTTACATGTTTATTGAATTTGCAGGGTATACGTAAGCTGGCCTGAACATCACACATAAAAAAAATCTGATGAAAAATATTTTCTTAAATATATTTTTATGGCTATATTATAAATTAATTGATCAATAAAATTTAGTTTGTAATTAAAAAATTAAATAAATTTTAAATAGGAAGAAGTGTTTTTTAGTTTGGAAAAATAAAAAAAATCTTAATGACGAACTCAAAAATTAAAATGATGCAGTATTATTTATATTTATATAGAAAATAATATATTAAGATATAATATAAAAATGAATTTGATCAAATTAATAGATTTGACTGATATTATTTTTTAATGTGGACAAAGTTTTAAAATTAAAAAATATTAATAAATTTTATTTTAAAAAAATATTTGTAAAGTTTATATATCTATAATATTATATTTAAAATATTTAGGATTTATGTACTAAGCGAATAAAGGAGGCTCAAAGAAATAAAAATATCTTTCCCGCGATCTGATAAAATAAGTACTCTCCTCTCTTTCTCTCCCTCCCTCAAACTTCCAGCACGAAGAAAACTCAAATCGAATAAATCCTAGCCCAAGCAAGCTCCAATCAGTGATGAACCCTTACGACAACCGCTACTCCGACCCCGACTCTTACCGTCACCGTCACCGTCACCGTCACCATCGCAGGCAATTATATTCTCTCAGTTTTGATCGAATAATCCTTTTTTTCTTAATTTAATCTTGGATTCTTACGTTAACCGGCTCTGTTTTTCAGCGACTTAATGGGCCAAAAAACTCCAGTGGTACCCACAATGATGGGGCCTGTTCCTCGCGGCGGTGGTGCTGGGGTTCCTCCGCCTCCGTCTTTTGCGGGTAGAGGCGGTCCCCCTCCAGGTGGTGGAGGTTATCCTGCTTTTGAGCGACCTGCTAGTGGATTCAGTGTTGGACGAGGAGGTGGTGGTGGGGGGGGAGGAGGAAGGGGGTTTAGTGGTGTCCGAGAGTCTAATTTTCATGGTGGGGATAGAAGAAATGATGCTGGCCGTGGGAGAGGCTGGAATTCTGGTTCTGGCCGTGGTGGTGGTGGAAGAGGGGGAAGGTTTGGAGGGGGAGATCCAAGGAGAGAGTTGGATAATATTGCACTTCCAAAGCAGGATTTTGGGGACTTGGTGCCTTTTAAAAAGAACTTATACTTCGAGAATTCTTCTATTAGGGCTATGTCGGAACATGAAGTGGTTACGTTTCGTGCTAGAAGAGAAATTACTGTTGAAGGTCATGACGTGCCTAGGCCTATTCGAATTTTTCACGAGGCCAATTTCCCTGGTACTTCAAATTCTTGTCACATCAATGCTTATATGGTTCGTTTTGAAACTTTACGTATTATTTTAGACTGATTTAATTTTATGTGGTAGATTACTGCTTACAGGTGATTGCCAAGTTGGGTTTTGTTGAGCCAACGCCAATTCAAGCTCAAGGGTGGCCAATGGCTCTAAAGGGTAGAGATCTAATTGGCATTGCTGAGACTGGTTCTGGTAAGACACTGGCATATCTGCTACCAGCTTTTGTGCATGTTGCTGCTCAGCCTCGATTGGGTTAGTATTGATTGCCTTTCTGGTTAGGTTGAATTTTTGAAGTTGTCACATTTTATTGTGTGATATTTATTGTTTTAAACTTTATTGCTGTCTAGTACATGGTGATGGTCCGATTGTGTTAGTATTAGCTCCTACAAGAGAGCTGGCAGTTCAGATTCAAGAAGAAGCTTTGAAGTTTGGTTCAAAGGCGAATATTAGGAGCACATGCATATATGGCGGTGCTCCCAAGGGACCCCAAATTCGTGATCTTCAAAGAGGTATTTTCTATTTTGAGTAGCTTGTTATGCTATTTGCAAATCTAAGCAGATTGAGATTGGTGAAGTATGGTAGTGATTCAGGATCTGTCTTATGCCAGGTGTTGAAATTATTATTGCTACCCCTGGTCGACTAATAGATATGCTGGGAGCTCAACACATGAATTTGCGAAGAGTCACATACCTAGTGTTGGACGAGGCTGATCGCATGTTGGACATGGGCTTTGAGCCTCAAATTAGGAAAATTGTATCTCAGGTAAGCATCTGTCTTTAACTTCCTCCTGCAATAATTTGGCCGTACAAAACATGGAATTTTAATGAATGTTCTTATTGAGATAATTTGACTTTTGGTAAGGTACTTGGATTTTTCATGCTAATTTAAAGGAATTCACACTGAAGTAATTTGTATTTTTTGCTAGATGGCCAACCCAGAAACTGTTATTACAATGGAATTTCATTAGTCAGGAAGTCCTTTGAAACTGAATTCTAAGAGGTCTATTTTTATTGCAGATTCGACCAGATAGGCAGACATTGTATTGGAGTGCAACATGGCCCAGGGAAGTTGAAGCTTTAGCAAGGCATTTTTTGCATAATCCATACAAGGTCTCAGTCATAGTTGTTCCCAATTGCCATCATATGAGTGTTTTGGGTTTATTGTTATTTGCTTGTTATAAAGGCATGTTCACCCAATATTGTTGAAATTTTTACCATGTTTAGGTTATCATAGGATCGCAAGATTTAAAAGCAAACCAGTCTATAAAGCAAGTTGTTGAAGTCATGATGGACCTGGAGAAGTACAAACGGTTTGTCTCAGCAGCTTGTAGCAGAGAAAAATTGATGTTTTAGCATGTTGATATAGCTACTTTAATATGTCTAAATCTATGCAGGCTGATCAAACTGCTGAAAGAAGTGATGGATGGAAGTCGAATTCTAATATTCATGGAGACAAAAAAAGGCTGTGACCAAGTTACAAGGCAGTTGAGAATGGATGGATGGGCAGCTTTGTCCATCCATGGTGATAAAAACCAGGCTGAAAGGGATTGGGTCCTGGCGGAGTTCAAAAGTGGCAGAAGCCCTATAATGACTGCCACTGATGTTGCTGCACGGGGCCTTGGTAGGATCATTGTGTGTAGGAGTCCTAGGTCTATTCACCTCTGTCTAGAAATTTGAAGATAGGCAAGTCAGCCGGCTGCTATCCAGTTTTCCCTGAATATAGTCTGTGGTATGGGTGCAAAGCGAGCTACCAATATGAATAATCACCCACTGATTGCTGTATTAACATTTAAGCATGGTTCTTTACTTCAAAAGGATTTTGAAGTTGGATTGAGTGGCACCTTGGTTTCTCATATTCACTAGAATATCCCGTTAGCTACAGCTCATGTTTCATGGACACAGGGAGCACTGCCCATTGGTGTTGTGGACAGCAGTATAAGATTTATTCTGTGACTGGGGAAGTTGCATTTCTGTTTCTGCATGGAAGAAAAGTAATCTAAAAATCTGGCTTTCATGAGGCAGTAATTTGCAGAATTCCCTAATATCGCATAGCTCCAACTAACAGGTGTCTGCATAACATGTTTGCAAGCGATTGTTGCCCATCCACAGATATGGAGCTGGTTTATCTCGGCAGCCGGGTTGACTGACATGTTTATTAAATAGCTGGATATGGAAATAGTGGTGGTGAAGCTGCTCCTTATCCCTGCAAGGTTAAGGTGGGCACATTTGTCTCTTGAATGTGTTATCTTAAATTGATCATTTGGATCTTAGGGGTGCGGGGATAAGGGGGTGTTCATACATTTCTAGAGCCGCGAATCAGGCTAGCATGGTGACTGGCATGCTTATCCCAAGAGGCTCCAGTCCAGATTTTTATTTAGCTACCTTATGTCAAGCTTTGATAGCTTTACTTTGAGAATGAAAATCCTGAAGGCCGAGTAATCTCTTGATCGAGAATCAAACAATGTTTTCATTTTGTTAATTATCTCTACTAGAATGAGCCATTTTTCATAGCTGGGTTTGTCTTGGGGCGTATAGTCCTTATGTGCATTCAGTGAACTTTATACATCAGTTCTTTTCACTTAACTTCTACTGTAATTGCTTGTAGATGTGAAGGACATAAAATGTGTGGTCAACTATGATTTTCCTTCCAGCCTTGAGGATTATGTTCACAGGATAGGCCGAACTGGTCGAGCAGGAGCTAGTGGAACTGCCTTAACCTTTTTCACAGAGTCAAATGCAAAATTTGCTAGGGATCTTATTAAAATTCTGCAAGAAGCAGGGCAGATTGTGCCTCCGTCCTTATCTGCTATGACTCGGTCAGCTGGTTCTTTTGGAGGTAAATATATGTGGACGTGTTGATCAGGATTGAATGACATGTCTATTCAAGGATGATGAATCCCAATTATTTCTCATGTTCATATCTTCTGCAGGTAACTTCCGTTCCAGAGGAAGAGGCGGCTTCAGCAACCGCCGGATGATTTCAGGATCCAATACCGTGCCCCTTGGTGCTGGTAGACCTTGGTAATTTAGCGAACAATTGCAGCTTCTACTGGCATCATCAACAAACAAGCTTTAGTTATGTTAAGAAGACTATCTCTGCGAGTGGGTGCATTCGTATTGAAATGAAGGGTTAAACAATGCTGTAACTAATAAAGTATAGGAATTCGTGTATTGGCAATTCATATTTATGTGATTGTAACTTTAGGTTGGCGTAACTTTTGTGCATGGGTGATTAGGTTCTCTGTTGTGTTTTGCTTAATTCTTGATGTGGTTACTCAAATATCCAAAGCCAATTTAACCGGCAAAGGTATACTAGGGCTTGTGTTTTTGTTAATGGTGAATCTCTCTTGAAAAACAGGAAAAATGATGAGAGAGAGTGCCCGTTGATAAACCGCAAACAATTCTTAAATTAGTCCATGCCATCCTGCACTTTTCTAATGAATGGTTTTCAAAACTGTAAATTAATAAATCAATGATTTTCGGCACAACGGAACCGTGTAGTGGCTGTTCAGCAAGATGTTCTTCGTCGCCTCCAATGCTTTATGTATTCAGGGCACCACTGATCTCTGGTATTTGAGCTTCCTGTCTGCAGCAGGGCTTAGGAGGATAGCACCATCATTTTTCTAACGCTTCAAGGAGGTCGAATCCCGTATAATTAATTGATCTAGATGCCTGAAAACATGAGCATCGTCAATGGCAGATTTTCTCAGCTTCCAATTCGGCAACAATGGTGTCCTCCTCCTCCACATGAAATGCCTAGTCAAATCTGTACGGTACATACTTCACCCAAGTGTCCATTGCTTGAACGAGGTATTATCTCTCTTTATTTGAGGCAAAAATCACTACGAAAGCCCACCATGATCCCCTTCAATAATAGGATAAGTCACTCCTTATTGCGAAAATAAATAAAATAAAATGTGTGGCAAAAATGCTTTGGCAAAAGAGTGATTACCTGGAGATTGAAATAATGAATTGATGTCTTTATCCTTGACAAATAAAGATTAAATGACTTGACTCTGAAAGGATAAATGGTATTACCATGGAGTTTATTTGTTGTTCTGTAATTATAATTGGTAGTAGTATTACTCCGGGTGGATTTGTATATTTTTTTTATCAAAAAATTTAATATTTAATTAATTAAAAATTAAACTTCATAATTTTTTATATATATATTTAGTATTTATGGTCAAGTGGCCTTTTAAGGAATTTTTTTTTATCAAGTTATCCACTTAATTTATGATTTATTTTATAAAAAAAGGGGAATATTAAATTAAAAAAAACTATTTATTAATTCTTAAAAGAACTATTTCTGCAAACAAAACATGATTAATTATGTTTATACTAGCAATACAAGGTTTTTATAACTTTTTTATATTGTTTTTTCCACTATTATGTCTTATGACCCCCTTGGCCCCACATGATAAAGGCCAGGACAGCCACCCCCCCCCCCCGTAGATGCCAGATGGATCGAAATCCTTGTCATAATGAAAGTGTATTTTCTCAACCTTTTATGTGGTCCCCCCTCCCTCCAAGTCCTTTTCCGTCGTTTTGGGGAGTGGAACTCAATTTCATGAGGGTAATGCTAATCGACCGCATAAAAGTACAAAATCAGATTTAAAAAAAATAAAAAAAATCACCTCATGGTGGTTGCCTTTGCAACTTTCCATCCATTTTGCTAATGGAGCTCTTCCTTGACTGCTTGTATAAATGAAGATCATTTCCATCCATTCTTCCTAGCAACTTCCCTTGAATTTGAGCAATGGATTATGAAATTGTATGACTAATTATACCTACCACAAGAGATTATTTAGTGTAGTTTAGACGAAATCTTCTTTACTGAAATGTGTATGACTTTATATGTATATTTATTGACTTTGAGGTTTGAGATTTAAAAACCTAAAAGAAAAAAGAAAAAATTATCACTGAGCAATTATTTTAGTTAAAATTGATAATTTATTTCGTGTTAGGTGATCATAATATTAAGTGAAATCTTTTTTAAATGCGTCTGTCACCTTTTGGCCGTAGAAAAGTAGTTGATCCGATTTCCAGGTGACGACTTGCCCTGATGAGGACCTGACTGCAGCATCCCATGAAATAAAACCACTTGTGATTTTGATTTGTTTCATTGCCTCTTCCTGAACCGTCCTAGTTCTGTAAAATATCTTGACAGGGACACCGAGGAGGACGACGACCAGAGATGTAAAGGAGCAAGATAACAAAGGAAGTAGGTGGTATAAGTCTTCAGTGCAGAAAAGACTTTAAAGGAGGAAAAGGTTGATCAGTGTGATTCTCCGTGAAATCATTTCTTGCTTATCACAGAGAATGGAGAAAGGATCAAATTTCACCGGAAAAACGCCATAATTGATGGAAACCTTGAAAGCTCCAACGACTTTGGGATGGGTTTCCTGAGGTAATATTGCAGTCAGCACACGAAAGCACTTCCAGTAGAAAGGGTGGCAGAACATAAGAGCACAGCTTCTATCAAAAAATATATATATATATATAGATACAAGGTTGTGAGTTTATTTTATAGAGATTATCCATTAAAGTTTTACAAGAAATTTACGTAGCTATTAATTTAGGGTCTAAAAATTTATTTAAAATACTTACAATATTTATATTAATTAAAAAAATATAATTTATTAATTTTACTTTTTAAAGAGTTATTTATTTCAAATTATATTAAAGTTTTTTTTTATTATTTTTTACAATTTATTTTTAATATTAACTTATAAATAAATAATCTGAAAATAGTAAAAGGTTAATTTTAAAAAATATAAAAAAATTTAATTTTTTTTTTCAAAAACGTTTTGCAAACTATGGGACCAATAGTATACATGTGCGTCTGGACGAAATCTAACTAGTTTTTCATGCTTTAAAGGCGATAATATAAAATAATTTTAAATTATTTTGATGTGTTGATGTTAAAATAATTTTTTTAAAATAAAAAAAATATTTTTTTAATGCATTTCAATATAAAAAAATATTTTAAAAAATAATTATAACAACATTCCATATAATTAGAAAAATTATTATATTTTGATACAATTTTTTTATATGCATTTGGGCTGTTCTTTAATGTCAAATTCCTTGATTTGATTTGAGAATCTTAACATACATTCAAGGAAGAAATTGACGTAATTACGGATATAAGGATCATAAGACGCCTCCATTTATATTGAAGCTGATCGAACATGAACACGCCACCTTTTTAAAGGCCAGTGCAGAAATCTTATGTAAATTAAAAACACTAGGATGAGAATTTATGTAAATTAAAATCAAGAAAAAAAATTAAAAAAAAATCTTAAAAGTAATAATGCAAAATGGGAGGGGGAAGGTGACTCAACATTTTTTTAATTAAAAAGCAAAAGTGTGTATCATTTATCTTCCACCGTCGATCCACTGGTAGCCTGATGGGAAGAAGAGAAGATCATCAGGGAGACTAATTTGTCATTAACCTTACAAAACTAACTCCTTATAATTCTTTTTTCTTTTCTTTTCGATTAATAAATGTGTTTTTAAACTAATTTATATCAAACTTATTTTTCACTCAACATATTGTGCATTCAAATAAATTTTATAATTTTTTTTCATTTTAAAATTTAAACATAAAACATATGTATTTGTGCCTTTTTCTTAATTATTTTTTTATTTTATTTTTTAATATTAATTTGATTAAAAATTAAAATTTTTAATTTATATTTATATAATTATTTTAATTTTAAAATATGACTAATGAGTTTTGCAAGTTAATCTAAATAGATTTAAGTAGTTTTTTTTAATTTAATATTTTTTTATTTGTATTTTTAAATATTAAGTTGATTATAAATTAAAATTTATATATTTTATTTTTTTATATAATTATTCTAATTTTATAATCCACGTCTCGGATTTAATAATTCATCGTTTTAGTATTTTTAAAAAGAATCATTCAATGTATTAAGAAAAGTATTGTCTGATTTGCATTTTTTTAGTTTATAATTATAATTATTTTACCAAAAAAAGTGTTAATGAATTTTTTTTTTTTAAAAAAATTAATTCTGCGAGAGATGCCTGCAAGGATGACATGTTTAATCGTGGGCTTATGCTATCTAGAAATCTCCGCGCAAGATGCACCGAAATCGATCACGTGCATCACGGGGAAGGTTTTTCAGCCTTTTATTCTCTCTTTCGTTTTTCAAATAAATACACGTTAAGATATTGCAAGACTGTCTAGACACGTGGCATAATAAAACACATTAATCTAACCTTTTTTGTTCATTTATTACTTTAAGAAAAAGATAGGGTACATTTACTCGTAATTGAAAATCTTTCACTTTTTTTCTTCTAAGAAAATAAAAGAGGTGTCGAACCGTAATTGGATATAAGGTGGGGGTTTAATTGAAAATATGCCAAAATTCATCGACACCTTTGATCCTCGTTCCAAAAGACATGGGACATGGTAGAGGGAATTGGACATTAATTATTCTTGGGTATAATTTTAAATAAATAAATAAATCATGAATTATTTATTATTCTGCTAGCCCATGGATGTAAACAGGTTGGTTGCAAGAGTAATCAGTTTAGCCTTTAGATTTACAAACCAACAACAGAACGTCCCGACAGTTTGTTTCACTAATTTTATTTTGAAGAGGCAATGACTCAAATTCAATTGGAAAACAATCACCTCAGATTACTCTTTTTGCTTCATTCGAACTCAAATTCAATTGGAAGACAGTCACGTCAGAGATTACTGCTTTTTGTTTGATTCGAACTCAAATTCAATTGAAAGACAGTCACTTCAGAGACTACTGCTTTTTGTTTTATTCCAATCATGTGGGATTTTAGTATTGCAATAACGATTATTTTTAAAATATTTTTATTTAAAAATATATATTTTATTAATAGTATATGTATTATTATAAAAATTGATTAACAAAAAATATTTTTAGATAAAAAAATTATTTTATTTTTCAAGAAAGTATTCATCTAAAAATTTATCGATCTTTTTAGTTTTAAAAATTTAGTTTTTATCTAAAAATTTATTTTATTTTATTTTAAATTTTTAATAAAAAAAGATAAAAAGTTACTAGATTTTATTTGAAGAAAAAAAATAATTGGTTAATATCAATTTTAACAACAAAAAAAATTATTTTTAGTGTTAATAGATTCTACTTGATGAGAAAAATTTTACTGAAATTTTTTTTGAATTGTAAACCCTATTTTAAAAAATAAATTTAGGCTTAAAAATGTTTTTCAATTCGAGTTGAATTTTAATTTTTTAACTTGATTTTAGGTTATATAAAGATATAAATGTGTTTAATTAGAATTTTTATAGTGTTTGGTGTTAATTTCGGCAAAGAAATGTTTGAAAAATGGATTTTTAGGTTTAAGATCACCCCCTTGTATTTTTATTCATCTTTGTGGTAATTGGATCCTGGTTGAGCATTGCATCCTTCGCTTAATTTAATAATAATAAAAAAAGACATCGGTCAATGGGCATGGGAGGGTAAGCCCAAGCATATGGCTTTGTGTTTTCGAGGGCATGTTGGGTTTTCTAAACTTGCACACTTAGCTTTTTTTTTTTTTTAATCTTATAACATCGAATTTTTTATAATTTATTTTATGGATTGATTTTTTTGATTACATCCTTTAAAATTTGAGTGAATTAAAATTAATATTTTATAATTAAATTTTTTAAAATTATTATAATCTCATATAAATATCTTGATATTTGGTTGGTACTCAATTTAACAAATATTTTTTTATTATGATATAATTAATTAAATAAATAATTTAATTATTATTTTTATTAAATCTAATAAGTTTCATGACTAAAAACATGAGTTTAATAGGATAAATCGAGTTTACTTGAATTTTTTTTTGTTTCATTTCATTTATTTTTTAATATCATGTTAACTAGAAATTAAATTTTATAATTTATTTTTATATAATTATTATAATCTTAAAATTTATACGGTAGATTTTATAAATTACCGTGATTAAAAAATATTCTTTATGTTATACTCTTAATATTTGAAAGTAGAAAAAAGTCAACTAATAGTTAATTTTCTTAAACTCATCAAATAATGGAAGAAAAACAAAAAGAAGAAAGAAAACCTAACAAGAAAGAAACACTTCCACTTCTTGTCACATTACTTCTCGCACTAAAATTACTGCAGAAACAAAAGTCACCAGCCAGCCTCGCTCGTCATGAAGGCCAGACAGCAGTAAATTTCCTGCGAACATGGCATTGAGGCATGGGCCAAGCAGGCGAACAGCCTGAAATTGAAAAAAGAAGAAGCAAGTGGGCAATTGATGAGATATTTTAAGATACAAGTCCTTATACGAAAAATATGGAAATCTTGAATGTCCTTATCACGCTAATATAAAGGGGAAAAAAATATTTAGTGCAGGGCACTATCATACATGTCCATTAGCACAGGCAGAAGGTCCTATCAAAACGCACTTATCCTTGATAAGTTCGCCGAAATTTCCTTTTCACAAAAAAATGAAAAATAAAAAATAAAAAATCACCATATTGCTCCCCTTATCTTCTCCAAATTTTTACCCCCCTCTCTGCACGTGTCACGCCACCTTCCCCTCTATATATCAAACCTCCCTCCCTTTCTCCCTCCCATTTCTCTCGCCCTCGAGATCACTCTTGCTTCTTCTTCTTCTTTTTTTGAAATTTATGTGTTTTCTTCTCTATTGATTCCGCTTATTGTTTAAAGGAAGGAACAGATAGATAGATAGATAGAGAGAGAGAGAGAGTTGCGGTGAGGAGGGAGATCAGAGGGTGGTAAAGTAGACAAGTAGTGTTGTATGTCAGTGAATTGTAAAGAGATTTATGCGGGTGGAATTGGTGAGCTTGTGAATCCTTTACAATGGCCTCAACTTCGAAAAAAACGACGTCTTCTCCTACTTGTTGTGACTCTAGTGCTACCACTCCTCCCCTTCCCATTCGCCGCGATGCTGCGACGACGTCGTCTATGGTGCGGCAAGATTGGACAGATCCTGTTCCCTCCCCTGAGAGCCGCCCCGTCGTCGATTCTCTTCCGAAACCTTCCAGAACCGCCTCCGGTACCAAAAGTATGTAACTCTCTCTCTCTCTCTACCTTTTCTGTTTTTTTAATCATTTATTGCTTTTTAGGATTTTTTTTCTTGTGATAAATCAATATTAGAGATTCTCGTTTGAATGGCTCCATTATCTCGGGAATGGATCATCATGATATGCATAAAATCAGCTAAAATAAATTTATTTTCTTGAGCATGGAATTGTCATATGAATCGCCTGTTTGTTGGTTTTGGATTATTTTATTTTATTTGAAATGACAATGCTTTAAAGATAATCCTGGAGATATAAAGATGTTTATTTATACCCTTTGGGGTGCTGTAATTAAGGGCCACTGTTTTTTTATTATATTAATTACCACATTTTCAGTTGGATTTTGCTTTTTTTGTTCTTGAACAAATCTAATAAAAAAGGAGACAATAAATGCAGGCAAAATCTACACATTATTGCCTTCCTTTTTATTTTTATTTTTATCGGATTTCATTATTAATGTTATTTTAATTAAGCTTTTAATAAATTATACAGTAGAGCCTTCCTAGCTGAAGATATCTACTTCATGGATATTCTAAAATAGGCAAAATTCAACAGGAAAAAAATAAAAATAAATAAAAGAGTTGTCATAAGTACGTAGAAGTTACCTGCAGCCGTACTTTAACAAAGTCCACTGTTTATTGATATTTAAATTAAATTAAAAATATATTTTTTTTAATATTGAAATTAAAAATATCATCGATATCACTATTTCATGGTAAATAACCTTAAAAAAAAAGAATTTTATTGTTTGGAATAAATTTTATCACCAAAAAAAGTCAAGCTTAATTAGGAATTTTAACTAATTCTTAATGAAAAAACCTTGAAATTGCCTTGTGTCCATTTAGCGAATAAGTCATTATTAATAATTTGGTCAAATTTTGCCCTATGCTTTGAAAATTTAGTCAATTTAACTCGTTTCAATTAAGTTGCCTTAAATCTTAATATGACTTTAAATAACAATAAAATATTAATATTTTTCAGAAAAGAAAGTCTTAAAAAACTCTAGAAAATAAGAAAGTTGAAATTTTTAAAAAAGCTTGAGAAACGAAACTTGGTTTTCTGGAAAAAGTTAAATTTCAAAGTTCCTTATAAATAAAAAATTGATTTTTTTTTCAAGAAATATTATTTTTTCATTCCTTAAATATATTTGAATTTTTTTAATCTTATTTGAAAAAAATTAATGTTTTTATTTCCTAAGGATTTTCAAATTGATACAAACATTGAGGTTACTTTGGAGGTTCCCCAGTTCTTTACAAGATAAATATGTATCTAAATAATGCTTCACTGGTGTCCTTTGGGTATTTCATATTTGGTTATCATATGGGAAGTTTTGCAATAATTTTTTTGTCCTGATTTTTTCTTCCCATGTTTAATACAAGCTGATTTTGTGGGAATAAAATTAGGATCATACATTATGTGAGTGCCACTCCATTCCTGCCTTTTTACTATCTTTATTCCCCCTTTCATTTTTAAAACATATAGCTAATTCTGTGCAGATTGCTTATTAGATTAGTTTATTACAAGACACGTGACTAGTTTTTTTTTTTTTTTAAATTTCCATGAAAAAGAAAAAAACTTTGATATTGCTTTTTTTTTTCTTCTCATTTATCCATGACTATATATAAAAATACCAAATCTGTTGAACTTTTGATTTGATTAAAATTACTATATCATATAATTAATTATTAATAATTTATTGTTTTTGTTAAATCAATTTATTGCTCTCATTCCTACTATTTAGTTAGTTTGAGTGGTTCATCAAACATAATTGGCAACTAGATCTATAAATAAAGCTACATAAGGGAAACTGGAAAGTCTTTATTTTTTGTCAAACTAATAATACATTATTTACAAAGAATAACAGATGCAATTACTTCTATCAAACCAATTTATATGAATAATATAAAAGATATCATATCCCCCCTTTTTTTTTTAATTCTTGCAAACATACCGCATAGAAAATATTGTGGGAGTTGAAAAAGTTCTTTGAACTAAAAATACTAATTAATTGACAAACTAACAGATATAATAGTATTTATTCACTACAAGAAGAAAGAAGCTAAAACTCCAAAACTATTCCTCTACATTACAAGTCTCTTTTATCCTTTTCTCCTTTTGAGATAGATCTTTGCTAGACAGTTAGATCTAGAAAACGTCCAAAAGGAAAAAACAATCTCACAGAAACAAAGATTTTTTATGTCTTTAATTTTTTTAAACTTTCAACTAATTATTTTATTCAAGCTTCTAAATATGATAAATATCATTTTATTTTTTGAATTCCTTTTATGTATAATGGATCACTAGTCATTCCATATAAAATTTTGACTAATGGATATGTTAGTTTGACTTGATGAATTATTGTTAATTGATCGAGATTATTAGAGTATTATTCATAACAGTGAGTTAAGTCAAGAATATTTATTATCAAGATTCGAAGGAAAACAATTTAAGTGTATAATTATCGACAAGGAAAATACCCTATTTGTTCTCATGTGATATCAGAAATTGTCTGGTGTTCTTGGATTCATTTTTTTAAGGATTTGAGTATTTTGTGAATCAATGTGTTCTTTCCAGAAGGACCTTTTCAACCGATGATGTTGCAATGTATATGTTTTGTTTGGTTTGGATGATTTATGTGGTCTTTACTGTATTATGTTCAGCTGCCACCCCAGTCATGTTAAGGGCTCAGACCAGCCATCCTTTGGATCCTTTGTCTGCCGCTGAAATCTCTGTTGCAGTGGCAACTGTTAGGGCTGCTGGAGCTACTCCTGAGGTTATTACACATGCTATAACTTCTCTTTTTGTAAAACTCCCTTCTAAAATGATATGATAGTTGTTGAACTAGTGAGCTAATTAACATTTTTGGTTTTAGCTCAGAGACAGCATGCGCTTCATTGAGGTGGTTCTGCTTGAACCAGATAAACATGTTGTTGCGCTGGCAGATGCATATTTCTTCCCTCCTTTTCAACCATCATTGCTACCTAGAACAAAAGGTGGACCTATAATTCCTATGAAGCTGCCTCCAAGAAGGGCTAGACTTGTTGTTTACAACAAACGGTCAAATGAGACAAGCATATGGATTGTGGAGCTCTCTGAAGTACACGCAGCAACTCGAGGCGGACATCATAGAGGCAAAGTGATTTCATCTCAAGTTGTTCCAGATGTTCAGCCTCCAATGGTTTGTCATGTTTTGCTGGCATTTATTCTATTTGTGTCCACTCTTCATGTTCACCTGGTTTTTGAGCTGCACTGAAGATGAAAGTCGATGGTTAGGACTGTTATTATATTATTGGGCTTTATCTAAGTACGTAATCATGAAAAGGTTGAGAATCTAGAATTATAGATGCTATGTTTATCAATGATGAATCCTGAAAGAACCAGGTGCCTAAAATTTTGGACTCACACCATTCTAATTGATGGAAACAAAGTTGCTATGGTATTCCAACATCTAGCTAGCATGGATAACAAGTTATTTTACTGACTTGATTTCCATTTACATTCTTCTGTGTGATTTTGTGTGTTATAAGCCTATTTTGCTTCAGTACACATCATATTTAATGGCCCATTGGCCTGGTCTGAAAATGAAACCTGTGTATCTGAGCTGAGCTGACAAGTGAACAATCACTTTTTTAACCTTTAGTAGCTGGTATATTTGAAATGATTTCATAGTATTTGTTATATGAGTTATACTTGCATGCTCATTTGTGTTGTTGCTTTGTTTAAATATTCTATTTGTTGGAAGTTCAGGATGCTGTAGAATATGCTGAATGTGAAGCTGTTGTCAAAGACTTTCCTCCATTTAGAGAGGCAATGAAAAAAAGAGGAATTGAAGACATGGAACTTGTGATGGTTGATGCCTGGTATGCTAGAGCTAAGATATGAGTTTTTTCAACATATTATATGTCAAAAAGTTGCTATATTGTGGTGTGAAGTTATTGATATTTTGTTTTCATATTTATGTTGCAGGTGTGTTGGTTATCACAGTGATGCTGATGCTCCAAGCAGAAGACTTGCTAAACCACTTATATTTTGTAGAACTGAGAGTGACTGCCCAATGGAAAATGGTTATGCACGACCAGTTGAGGGCATCCATGTACTTGTTGATATGCAAAACATGAAGGTGGTTGAATTCGAAGATCACAAACTTGTTCCCTTACCTCTAGCTGATCCATTGAGGAACTATACTCCTGGGGAAACAAGAGGTGGTGTTGATCGAAGTGATGTGAAACCTTTACAAATTATCCAGCTTGAAGGTCCAAGCTTTCGTGTCAATGGACACTCTATAGAATGGCAGAAGGTATATGTCAGAATTATTAAATTTATCTGCTAATTTATCTCTTATTAACTTCAGAAACATTGATGGAGAATCTGATTACATTCTTGCTGGTTGGCAGTGGAATTTTCGCATTGGATTTACTCCTAGGGAGGGCCTGGTTATACATTCTGTTGCCTATGTTGATGGTAGCAGGGGGAGACGACCTGTAGCCCACAGGTTAAGCTTTGTAGAGATGGTTGTGCCTTATGGAGATCCAAATGAACCACATTATCGTAAGAATGCTTTTGATGCAGGAGAAGATGGTCTTGGTAAAAATGCACATTCCCTAAAAAAGGTTTGTGAACTATTATACTTGAGATGCACTAAATCATTATGTTTCTAGTTTTTATCATCATCAAATTACCATTACAGGGCTGTGATTGTTTGGGCTTTGTCAAATACTTTGATGCACACTTTACTAACTTCACTGGAGGTGTCGAAACAATTGAAAATTGTGCATGTTTACATGAAGAGGATCATGGAATTTTATGGAAGCATCAGGATTGGAGGACAGGTTTAGCAGAAGTACGGAGGTCTAGGCGGCTTACAGTGTCCTTTATTTGTACCATCGCTAATTATGAGTATGGATTTTTCTGGCACTTCTATCAGGCAAGTTGAATCCTATACTATTTGTACTCCAATACAGATGCATGCTCCCTCAGATGTTGGACTTGTGATCAAGGAGAAGGTGTTTGTTGCAAAATGCATAAGTTTATTGTGAAGACTATTTTATGGACCAGTTGAGTTGAATGCACTTTCTTGAACTAGGAGCATATATATTTCAACAATTAAGTTGTTTCATTATTTGCTTTGTGTAGTGCCAATTAACTGTAGGCTTTATCTGTGGACAACTTCTTTGTGCTTCCTTTTCATGAGCTACTTGCACCAATTCTCCAAATGCTGGTTTAAGCCTAGTGATAGATCGCATTGTGCCTTGTTTGTTGGCTGTACTGTGCAATCTTAAGATTTAGAATGACATGCAAGTTGTTCATTGCTTCAGGATGGAAAGATCGAAGCTGAAGTTAAGCTAACAGGAATCCTTAGCTTAGGAGCATTACAACCTGGGGAAACTCGAAAATATGGTACAACCATTGCCCCGGGTCTCTATGCACCAGTTCATCAACACTTCTTTGTTGCTCGTATGGACATGGCTGTTGATTGCAAATCTGGTGAAGCTTTCAATCAGGTACTATGCATTGAATTTCTGAGCTATATTTGTCCCATTTCAAATTTTCAAGTACTTGGGTAGTGCAGTGCTTGCTGCTATTTGGAAATGGGATTTACTTGTGGTTAAATCTCCATTTCTGGCCTTCACTGTAACCTGGATTTACCTGTAGTCTGGTTCGGATGCTTGCTTGCTTTATGAGAAGGTGGGTTCTATCAGTCAGAGAACAGACTAGGGATTTACTTTTGAAGACCTTCTGAAATTTTAATGAGATATTAGACCAAATAAGGCATGACATTCCTTTGAATTAATAGAATACCTCATTAATACCAATGCCTTTACGGTCAATCATAAGGATTTCTTTGCCACCATGAGATGATGCACTTCTTTGCATGCGACATTGTAGTGTTCGTTTCTTAATTCCTCATTTCTGACCTGTCAATAAAAAAATGCTGTATGTTTATGGAAAGTTTTACTTTGAAAAACTTATAATCCTTATTTGTAGAATATTAGATGGTTCCATTCACTTATCTTTCCATTTTGTAGGTTGTTGAGGTAAATGTTGAGGTTGAGAAACCTGGGGAGAAAAATGTCCACAATAATGCGTTTTATGCCAAAGAGACACTGCTTCAATCAGAACTGCAAGCAATGCGTGATTGCAATCCCCAAACTGCTCGCCATTGGATTGTGAGACATTCTTTCCCCTGTTGTAGAGCTGCTCTTGCTAAGTGATTGTTAAATACAATTGTTTCTTTCTTGATGCTGGATGTATTTTTCAGCATATTGTTTACTTCACTGTATTATTGAATCTATTAGATATTACTGGGAACTAAGATTATTCCTCCTGAATTCAATGCTATGAAATGACTGATAGGGCCTAAGTGCCAGTGCTAAAAAAAAAAAAGAAAAAAAAAAGCCTACGATCCAGTGACAGAGTCACCTGGAGTTTTTTCAAATCACTTGGATAAAAGATCTTTTAGTTATCCATATCATGCTATTTATTCTTCAGGTTAGAAACACTAGAACTGTAAACAGAACTGGACAATTAACGGGCTACAAGCTAGTACCTGGTTCAAATTGTTTGCCATTAGCTGGTCCTGAGGCGAAGTTTTTGAGGCGAGCTGCTTTTTTGAATCACAATCTTTGGGTTACTCCTTATACACATGGAGAGATGTTTCCTGGAGGAGAGTTCCCAAATCAAAACCCACGTGTTGGTGAAGGACTGGCTACATGGGTTAAGCAGAATCGACCATTAGAAGAAACTGATATAGTTCTTTGGTTAGTTGAAAATCTCTCCTTTTCTCTTGTGGGGGCATGTGTCTCTGTATTTATAAATTTATTTCTATCTCAATGAATATGAATTCAGGATTTCCTTTAGTTAACAGTAGTTTGTCTCTGAAGCATTCCCGTGTTCATCTTTTTTTGGATTCATCATTTTATTATTCTGATG
Source organism: Populus ilicifolia (assembly GCA_015708895.1). Taxonomy (NCBI): domain Eukaryota; kingdom Viridiplantae; phylum Streptophyta; class Magnoliopsida; order Malpighiales; family Salicaceae; genus Populus; species Populus ilicifolia. The sequence goes on from SRLM01000172.1 coordinate 1,055,885, forward strand.
ACATGGCCTTTCGCATCATGCTATTTGAAAGATCAAAGTGGCAAGATCCATTTGTCATGAATGTACCGGACTGGACCACTAAAAAAGCAGTGATGAATGAACATATTTTATGATCTCGGAAGAGTATTTTTGTTTTCAATAATAATAACCATGAAAGGTTGATAATCTGTCATACCTTTGATTGTTTATTTATTTTTAACAAAACAATTACAAGCTAAGCTTCATGGAAATTCTTCTGTGCGTCATGTATGATTCTGTTTATTACAGGTATGTATTTGGGATCACACATGTTCCTCGGTTGGAAGATTGGCCAGTCATGCCAGTGGAGCGCATCGGTTTTATGCTTATGGTATCTACTTTGCATATACAATCTCATTTTACCTCCAACGTTCTTGAATGTTTTCTGTTGACGCTCAAGAATATGGTCCTATATTATGAAGCATTATGTTGCTGAAGTTGTGTAGATTTTTTGCATAAGGCTTCGCAGGTCTAAAACTTAAGTTTGCTATAATCACATTATTCTTATGATATCTAATCCAATGACTGACATTGGATTTGATATCCAGTCATCCTTTAGTGGTGAAAATCTTGGTCCAGTACTGAGTACTCGAATTACATTTCGGTCCTCTACATGCATGTCCTGTATTAATCTCATTCTGCTGATGTTTGTGGAATGCAGCCTCACGGGTTTTTCAACTGCTCCCCTGCTGTGGATGTTCCTCCCAGTGCATGCGAATTGGAGGCTAAAGACAATGATGCTAAAGACAACACTGTAGCAAAGCCACTTCAAAATGGGTTGCTGGCCAAGCTCTAAGCTAACTACAAAATAATAGTCTACCCCATCACCAAAAGAAGTCAAGAACCTCCGGATTTGACGTGGTGCTGAGAAGGAACTGCATGCAGCAAGTGCTAACCAAATGCTAGATTAACGTCTCACTGGTTTTGTGCGCATGAACATCTAGATTGGGTTCTTGTGGTTTGATGTGACATGTTGATATGTTGTGGATTTGAATGCTGACTGATTAATTGATCTATGCATAAAAAACTTGTTTTCGGTTAGTAGCAAGTTGATGTTACTTTATGTTTTTTAAATATCATCAAACAATCCGGAAAAATATATATAAAAAATAATTTTAAATAAATAAGAATTTAATTTTTTTAACAAAACATGATTCAAACATATTAAATAATAGCGTTTAATGGTGTTCCTTGGGGACGAGGTCTGCGTCAAAGGGTGGCCTCGGAGGGAGGTCCTTGAGGGAAAAAGAAAACATGCAATGGCGATTTTAGAAATCGAGGATGGTACTCTGCCATGCATTAGAAGGATGAACTAGGGAGAAGCACGTGAGGAATAGCAGCGGACAATCTTGACAAATTGTGGTCGCCGGCGGCGAGTCACCTTTGAGTTCGTACCTGATTCAGAAACAATTCTCCTTCATATAAAATAAATAATAAGGACAAACATCATAGACTTTTACTGAATAAAATCACTAATTCGAAGTTTTATTACTCAATTTTTTCTTCAGTAAAAAACCAATATTATAATTTTTCGAAGTTCTTCATATTAATAAAAATATCCTAAACAAAACTAAAAGATCAATAAAAGAATCTTAAATAATCTATTATTAAGATTCATAAATTAACTAGGTTAATAAACCAACCAGAGTCCATGCCAGCAGTGATCGAGTCTTAGATTCTGATTTGTGGACCAGGTTATCCAAACCCCAGCATCTCTCGTCATCACTCTCAAGCTCAAGTGGGTCAATAATTTTAGACGCTCCAGCCTGCCTAGTAAATAATGTCCTCTTCCTGCAAAAACCATCGGCTACCTTAGCTCCACGTCCATGTGGAAGAAGAAGAAGAAGTAAAAAGAGAAGCTTCCCATCCTCTACTTTCTCATGCTTGCTTTTCCTGGGTAGTTGTCGTAGTGACCAGGGGGCGCTTCTCACAAAATAGAACAAGGACAAATCTATATTAGTCCCCGAACTATATATAGTTTGTAGATTGAGTTTCGTAACAGCTAATTTTATGCATAGCATCACCCATCAATCTAATCTATCCGAGGATCCACCTCTCCCCGATCTAGCCCTTGAGCTAAGATAAATTAAGTCAGTAAATTGATAGTGCCTTGCGTGTGTGTGCTGCGCGCGCGCTCAGCGGGAGGGGATTGAGTGCTCAGGAGGAATTAGTTTCAGATCATAAGAACATGTATCATCTCTGATTATTTTAGCAGAAGAAGCCAATTGGGGAAATGGAGATAAGATGGGGGATCCAATCGATGAAATCAGTAGTTTGAGCCTCAATAGAAGAGCTACGTGTAAATAGAGGTCTCCCATAAAAATAGGTGAAGCATCCTATTGTATATTTTATTATTATTATTTTTATCATTTGAGTATTCTTCTTTGGTGCAGAGTCACAAGGACACTCAATCCCAAAACCAAACGTTTACTTGATTATTTTATAACTCTTCCAGTTCTACCCAAACTCAAATCCCCAGCTGCTTAGATTTTCCGAATTGATGTCAGTACGAGGTTACAAGAACTAGATTGTCCAATCCAGTTAACAAAAATGTCATCTGCTTCAACCGCTACTGTTACTTCTTCTTCTACAGTACCTCCTCGTGTATTAGAAGAGAAAACTGTGCAAGAAGAACTCTCTCTTCCAATCTTATTAGCAGATCGTGTCATAAAATCAGCCCAAGAAGCTGAATCTTTAAGGCAAGACTGTTCTGACTTAGCGAAACAAGTTGACATCCTTTCCCAAAAGCTCCGCTCTGCCGTCCGCCTTGCTGTCTCCATCCCTTCCCTCTATGACCGTCCTCTCCGCCGTATCGCCTCCGACATCACCAGGAATCTTGACCGTGCGCTAACACTTGTCCGCAAATGCAAGAAACATAGTGGGGTACTTCGGCAAGTGTTTTCTATGACCACAACTGCTGATTTTCGTAAGGTTTCGAATCTTTTAGAGTCTTCTATTGGTGATATGAAATGGCTGCTTTCGGTTTTTGAGCCTGATGGTGGTGCTCATTTGTCTTTGCCTCCTATTGCTAGTAATGATCCTATCCTTGCTTGGGTTTGGTCTTCTATTTCTGCTGTTCAAATGGGTCAAGTTAAGGATCGTGTTGATGCCGCCAATCAACTCGCTTCGTTAGCGCGTGATAATGATAGGAATAAGAAGATGATTGTTGAAGAAGGTGGGATTTTGCCTTTGTTGAAGTTGCTCAAGGAGGGTGCTTCTGCGGAGGCACAAATTGCTGCTGCCACTGCACTTTCTAATATTGCAAGTGATAGAGAAAGAGTTAGGTTGATTGTTGATGCACTTGGGATTTCGATGATTGTTGGGGTTTTAGGGGATTCACAAACGAAGGTTCAGATTTCGGTGGCCAATTTGGTGGCGAGAATGGCGGCTTTGGATGATTATGCGCAGGAGGAGTTTATGAGATTGAATGTGACTAGGCCATTGGTGTCTTTGTTGTCTAGTCATTTGGATTTGGAAATAGCGAGTAATAACCCTGTTAAAACTAGTATTCCCTCGCTTATCGAAATGAACAAAAAATTAGCTTATAAGAATTTTAAGGCTAGTTATAATTCGGACAGTAGTAGTCATGGTGGTTCACATAGTAACAAGGAGAGGGAAATGGAGACACCAGAGATGCAGCTTAAGCTTAAGGTTAGTTGTGCAGAGGCACTGTGGAAACTGTCAAGAGGGAGTGTGTCCAATAGTAGGAAGATTACGGAGACAAAAGGCTTGCTTTGCTTAGCGAAGATTGTTGAGAGGGAAAAAGGGGAGCTGCAGTTTATTTGTTTGATGACCATTATGGAGATCACGGCAGTGGCAGAGTCTAATGCTGATCTTAGACGTGCAGCTTTCAAGACTAATTTGCCTGCTGCAAAGGCAGTTTTGGATCAACTTTTAAGAGTAATTCAAGAGGAAAGTGATCCACAGTTGCAGATTCCTGCTATTAGGTCAATTGGTTGCTTGGCTCGAACATTTCCTGCGAGGGAAACTCGAATAATGGCGCCTTTGGTTTCTCATCTTGGTAATAGGAATGTGGAAGTTGCTACAGAAGCTGCTATTGCCTTGGGGAAATTCGCATGTCCGGAAAATTTCAATTGTTCCGAGCATTCGAAAGCAATTATAGAGTTTGATGGGGTTCCCCCTTTAATGAAATTGCTACGGTCTGGTGATCAGCCTCAACTGCAGGGGCTTGTATTATTATGTTACCTCGCATTGAATGCTGGGAACAGTAAGGCTCTTGAGCAAGCACGCGCTTTGAATACTCTTGAGGGGACAGCTCGTTCTGTTTTAGGTCAACATCCTGAATTTAAGGATTTGTTTGTCAAGGCCATACACCACCTCACTCTTTATCAGGCTGGAGCTCCTCTCAATAGACAACCTTGGGCACCATAATGACTATTGCCAAAACTTTTCATCCCTGTGAGTGTTGTAATATACATTACACTAGATTCTTTCTGATAATTGGAGAAAACTTGGTGATTGGGACATGATTGTTGAACAAGATTCAATGCATGCTTGAGAAATGTATTGGATTTCAGCTCTACCTAATTTAACAAGGTTTTCTTGCTGTAATGTTGAATTATAGCCAAGCTTTTGTTTGTTCTGCAGTTTGCATATTTATTTTCAACCTTGCTTTACAGCTTTGAAGTTGCCCCCGCATTAGGGTCGGTTTTTATTTATGACTGGCAATTTAATAAGCTTGAGGTAAGCGACCTTTGTTTGAGTTATCCAGAATTGTGGTTGCCACTTCCAAAAGATTTCTGCCCAGGTGTTTATTGCTTTCTGCTAGACAGTAACTAGGAGATTTCTACATCCCTAGTTTTCACCTTTGTTTGAGTTTTCTGTGGGATTGCTATTCTGCTGTCCTATCCAATTGCTGCAACCCAAACGCATCCTAAGGATGCATGCTATTCTGTTGGTAATGTTATGGTCTCTGATCCTTTTGAGGAACTGAATTCTTTCCTCTTCTATTTGAATAGATTTTGTTCAGAGTTGTGGTTTACCATGTTTTTTTAAAAAAGGGGATTTCTTCTGTCTGTTGACCAGGCTCTAATGTGTGGAATTGTATTGTTATGCTAACTGACATTAAAGGTTGGTAATAGCGAGGCTCTTGAGCAATTGTGGACTTCAAATTCTCTCAAGAAGGGACAGCTCGTTCTGCAGCTCAACAAACATGATCACCTTACTGTTCATTAGGCTGGAGCTCATGCCATTGACGGCCTTTTGCAACATAATGAATTTCACTGTTTTTACAGTCAAAACCATTCATCCTTGTCAGTGTTGTTATTGTGTGTGCTAGACTGGATTCATAATTGTTCAGCAGGATGGATTGCCAAGTTTTTTTTTTTTCTTCTGTGTTTTTTGCGTGTGTTGTTCTCTCTTTGCAGCCAACGACCTGGTCTTGAAGCTCTGAAGATGCCCCTAGCTACAAGCATGAGGTAAAAATCTTAGCTATAGATTTCGTTCAGAGTTGTTGCCGAGAGAGGCTCGTAACATCTTGAATATAGTTAGTGATTTTGTGGTCGCATTATTATTAGGATGAACATATGTAATACTAGCTTATCATGTCAGTAAACAGGCACCATACATGTCTTCATTCTTTTTTAGAAACTTGCAGCATTCCTTTTGAATTAACAACTATAAACATAGATCCTGTTAATCCGTGTCCAGATAACTGTTATAGAAATTGTATCTTCAGACATTTTAGGTTTAAAACTAGCCTTTATCAGGATGATCAGACATTGCCAACAAAGAATTATTCTGTGTTATGTTTTGAGTTCTCTGTGCTTGCCTAGAAAGAATACTATCATTATTTATGCCATGCAAAGTCTGAGGTGGTATTTTGTTTCCATGTTATCCCCTTGCTCTGGAGGTTTTTCATCTGATCAGATAATGTTTCGAGAAGATCTGATTAAGTAATTGATTACCCGTTTTTCTTTATCGTTTTTGGGTTTTTTAGTTGAAGACTCGAACTGAATTTATGAGAAATGGGGGATAAAACATGATATTCTTCTTTTGAACATACAAGTATTTGAGCCGTTCCTCATTTCCAAGGCATATTAACTTGTTGCAGCAAGTATATGTCGATTGTAAATTTTTTTTCCCCTTGGAATTGTGATTTTCCCCACTAGTAGCTATGGCAACGTCCACGATTCTATGCCACTACCAGACCAAAATGCAGTTAAAAAAAAAGAAAAAAGACACTGGGTTCTAGGGAGGCTACAATTTAACATGTAGAGTAAACACGCGCACAGTGATTTTCAATCGCACAAATTGCTGATGGATCTTACCAAAAACCTGCAGAATCTTAAGTGAACCATGCTGGGGAGAAGCTAGCCCTGTTTTTTAATTGCTTGCTTAGAAAGAAAAGATAGGCTTATAAGAAAAAGTTATTCAAGCTGATGTAGTGTATTGATTATATTCAATATATATATATATATATATATATATATATATATATCATGGGTCTCTCTAATAAGAAATGATAACTAATTAAGTGCAGATAGATACAAAATATTTTAATATATCTTTTCTAATTATCTTAAGAGATAGCTTTTTTATTTATATTAAAATACTGTCAATATAATCTCTAAAACTCTCTTAAGTTGGAGAGTGAATATCAATAACTCTCAACTTGTACATGAGCTGTTTGAATTTTTTTTCCTAAAGATTTTGTAAATATTTTTGCTAATTGTTGTGAAAAAATCACATATCGAGTAACAACTTCACCTTGTAAAATTTTATCTTGAATAAAGTGGCAATCCATTTTAATTAGTCGAGTTCTCTCATAAAACATAGGATTTTTCGCAATGTGTAAGGTGACTTGATTATCACAATCAAAAGTAACAAGATCTAAAACTGTGATATGCAAATTTATTAATAAATGTGTTAACCAAGTAAGGTTATAACATGTACTTGTCTTTTGCCTTTTGGTTCTCCATGAAATTAAGGAATTTTCAGTGAATACACAAGATCCACTTGAAATTAAGGAATTTTCAATGAATACACAAGATCTAGTAGTGGAACGGCAAATGATAGGACAACCTGCCTAATCAGAGTCACAGAATGCCTTTAAGTGTAATAGGTTATTTGAATGAAGAAGCAAACCTTGACTAGGAGCTGATTTTAAATAACAAACAACTCGAAGAGCAGCAACCATATGAGTTTGATATGGTTCATGTATAAATCGACTGAGAATGTGAACTTAATATGTGATATCAGGTCTAGTGATGATTAAGTAAATCAATTAACCAACTAGACGCTAATATACATAAGGATCTTTGAGCAATTCTCTTGTATTTGAAAGTATGCATTCTTTCATAGAAAATTCAACCGACTTAACATCTAAGTATCTACTGTCTTTGATAATTTTCAAAGCATATTTGCGTTGGGAAATGTAAATGCCTTTCTTGGAACAAACTATTTTAATGCTTAATAAGAATTTCAGATCACTAAGGTCTTTGATACGAAAACGAGTATGAAGGAATTGCTTTAAACCTTTGATGGATTTAATGTTGTTTTTGGTTATCAAAATGTCATCCACATAAATCAATAAGATAGTAAGAGATGTACTGTCTTTTTTGATGAACAAGGAATAGTCGGCTTTTCATTACAAAAACCTAGCAGCAAGAACAACTTCTGTGAACTTAGAAAAGCACTATCGAGAGGCTTGTTTAAGGTCATATAGCGACTTGTGAAGGTGACACATAATTTTCTCCTCCTAGAGGAGGAGACATACATATTTCTTCCAATAAATCACCATTTAGAAAAGCATTATTGACGTCTAATTGATGTAAAGGCCAACTCATATTGGCAGCAGCAACAAGGAGACAATGGATAGTGACCATTTTTGCAATAGGGGAAAAGGTATCATGATAATAAATTCCAGTAGTCTATGTGAAACCCTGAGCGACAAGAAAAGATTTATAGTGCTTAATAGACCCATCAACCTTGGCATGATGCAATACACCTATTCACAATTGATCAGGTGTTTGCCAGGGGGAAAAGGAATGAGACTCCATGTTTGATTGTCAATAAGAGCTTGAAGTTTATAATTCATAGCATCCTACCACATAGGATCAGTCATAGCAATGTCATATGAAGAGGGTTCCTCATCATGACTAATATTGACAACATAACAGAGAAGTGAAGAAGAATACAAATTATAAGAGATAAAATGTCAAAGAAGATATTTCATACCTAACATAGATATAGACGAGGCTGAGAACAATTGGTGTAGAGGTAAAATCACGTGTAAGCAAATATAATCCTTAAGGTGGACATTTACTTCTTGAGTGTGTTGAGAACTGCAAAATGGTTGATCAAGATAAGCAAAAAAGGGTCAAGAAGGACAGGGTCATTATGTTGAACAGTTGGTTGTTGTGCAGCCGATGGAATTAATGGAGTAAAGAAAGGTAGCTCAGGAAGATAAGGTACTAAGTCAGTTATTACGGGTGAAGAGGACATGGAGGGATGAAAAAGGTCGATGATGGCTGATGAGGGAGGAAGATGGGAAAAAGAATTAGACACAATAGGAAGAGAAATAAACAGGGCTAATGGATTGTGTGCTGTGAGGTTGACTTGTGGTGAATGATAAAAGGTATCTTTAAGAAAGACCATATCCCGATTGGTGAAATTTTTTTTGAGTTGCAACAACGTAAAGTTTGTAAGCTTTTTGTCCTATAATATAATAAAAAAAGAGCATTTTATGAAACGGAGAGAAAATTTAGAGGATGGATTGACTATGGTTGCAAAAGTAATATAACAAAAAACTCGCATACGAGAATAATCAGAAAGTTTGTTGTAAAGAATCTTCAAGGGTGTTTTTATGTGAAGCAATAAAGTAGGAAGGTGATTAATTATATGGACAAAATTAAGAATACATTCTCCCCATAAAGTAATTGGTAAATGAGATTTAAAGTGAAGAGCGTGAGTAGTGTCAAGGATGTGTTTATTTATGCTCAATAATACCATTTTACTGAGATATATAAACAAAAGAGTGTTGAAAAAGAACGCCTTCCTTAAAGAAATTTTTTTTTAAGGAAATAAATTCAACCCTGTTATCAAAACGGAGTTGTTGAACTTTTGTATTGAATTGAGTGTTAACATAATAAAAAAATTGATGGAGTAGAGTTTGTGTCTCACTCTTGTTATGCATTAAAAAAACTTACATAAAGCGAGAAAAATCATCCATAATAGTCAAGAAATAAAAAGCATCAGAAAAAGAGGGGTTTTTATAACAATCCCAAATATCACAATGAATAAGAAAAAAACACTTTGAAGTTGAAATTAAACTAAAGGGAAAATGGTGACGAGTTTGTTTTGTCAATGGACAAATGTCATATTTATGACTGGAATCAAAATTGAATTTAAGCGAATTATCAGCTAAAAAGTATAAACAAGTGGAAGAAGGGTGTCTTAATTAGCGATGCCAAAGATTGGATGAGATGATTAAATTGCAAGCAAAACAGGAAAAAGAAGGAGTTGAAGCCAACGCCACAAGGTAATACAGGTCATCACCTCGCTTACCTACACCAATCATCGTCCTTGTGACCAAGTCCTGCAAAATACACCAATATAGAAAAAACTCACTGAGCAATGTAAATCATCTGTTATCTTGGCAACAAATATAAGATCAACTTTAAAGCTTGGCACACAGAGGACATTATTCAATTGAAAAGAATTGTTAAATTGAATTGAGCTAGTCATAGTTATTCTAACCTATCTCCACTAGGTAAAGAAACATGTGCTAAAGATACATTGTTGTTAACATTCTTTAATAGTGTAAGAGAAGAAGTAATATGGTGAGTTTTCCCATTATTAAGTATCCAACGATTGTTAGCAACCAGTAATAAACTTAATGTATGTTTGAAGGCTGAGGTAGTAACAACATTAGCTTGTGGAGTGACAGGCTTGGTGGTCAAGACACTGAGTATCTGAACATATTGATCCTTGATTAATTTGGGCAAAGAAACTTGGAATTTTTGAAAAGTAGGATTAAAATCCATTTGATTTACAGAGGGGTTATCAAGTGCTGAGTTTGAGATATGTATGTCATAGCCTGAGCACTGGTTTTGTGCCTTTTCTTTACTTCTTGGATGACCATGAGGGTAGCCAATTAATTTATAGCAAGTTGCTTTCCTGTGATACATATCATCATAGTAAAAGTATTGAAAAGGCTTTCTATTACGTGAATTATTTGGTTGATTCTCATAAACTTAATTATTTTGCTGACTTTTAAGCATAATGTAATTTCCAAGCATGGTCATGGCTACTGCATTTGATGGTATGGTGACAGCAACCTCTAAATCTTGTTGTTTTTCTTCTTGTACAATAGAGGCATAAGCTTGACATACTGATGGTAAAGGGTTCATTAGTAAAATTTGACCTCTTGCACTTGAATATGACTTATTGAGCACTATAAAAAACTGTATAAGCTTAGTTCAATCATTCTATGCACAATAGGTACATGTTTCTAAATTAAAGGATACAAGCTCGTCCGATAAACCCTTCAATTTTATGTAATATGCTGCAATTGATATTTAGCATTAATCAATCATGTAGATGTCCTGCTGGACCTGAAAAATACAAATAGCGTTCCTTAAAGAAAATCTTTCACAAAGATCTTCCTACGTGATATGAGAGATGTTGCATAAAAGGATAAAATTAACTAGCTCTGACTCAAGAGAATTTAGGATCCATGAAAGCACTATATCATTATAGCGCTGTTAAGGGGTGTGCTTTTAAGGATTTGAAGCCTCATGAGATTCTTTATTTTACCAATAATAAAGTTTGTCTTATTCTTAGCACCTAGAGAAATTTTCATAACACGATATCAAGAATTGTAGTTGCCACCATTCAGTTGTTTTGAAACAAGAAGCAGAAAAAAGTAATCTGAGTGCTAAAGGAATAACAGAGAACCAAGAGTACTGAGTAGAGTAGAGGATGAATCCAAAATTAAGGAATTTAATATCATTAGCAGCCATACTTTTGAAAGAAAAAAAAAAAGGCAAGATAGAGACGCAACAAATAAACGAGTTGAAGAAAAAATAGGGTTAAGTCGTAAACTATTACGATATCATATAAAAAAAATCTATTCAAGTGAAATGTATAGTTGTATTGATTATGTTTAATATATATATATATAGGATACATTAAGACTAATAAGAAATGATACCGATTAAAAGCAGATAGATACATATTTTTTCTAATTATCTTATCTCAAGATATTGCTTTTCTATTTATATCAAAATACTATTAATATAATTTCCAACAAAGCTGAACTCAAAGGCCCGCAATTGGCTCTGTGGGCTTGGTTTGGTGCTGTACCGAATGCCCATGGCAATGGAATGGCAATTTACCACCAAGCTAAATGGTATAGATCGAGTATCATCCTCCATTTCTTTAAATCAAACCAAGAAACTGAAACCCTCTACGTATCCCTAAGCATCAAATTTTCATACAACATGATGTTGCACACCAGGAAGCTGGGTAGATTCAATAATGACGAAATGAATAAAGTAGTATGTGCTTCATTCTACAGCAACATTTTATTCTTTATTTGACAGGCTCCAGAACAGATTTGATCGTTGGATACTTAAGACTCCCATGCTTAAGTCCTACTTCATTATGATGATGCTCTGGTTTCTACCTCTCTGCTGATTAATTAAAAAAACTGCTTCCGAAAAAAGGCTTAAAGGATACTGGGGTGAAGGAAAGCTAGAAAAGGACTCGTTAATTCTTTGGTAATCAGGTCTCCTGCTTTTCTGTAACTTGCTGGCTGCAGCCATACATATACCGACCTCACTCCTTCATCAGGAAATCTCTGTTGCAGTAATTTTTTTTTGTTGGAATATGGATGGCAACATGCAAGTCATCGAGCTTGTTATTATACAAGGGATGCCCTAGAAGCTAATAATGTTCTCTAAACCGAACCTCCCACTACGCCACCGTGAAGTTCTCATGTCTCAGTGAGCCATCAAACTCCTTTTCTTTTTTCAAAATGACTATCGTCAAAGGGTAGCTTCCCGGCGGCCAATGTGGAGAGTTAGCTTACATTGCTTGCCAATGGTACCTGTCAAGTTTAACCAGAATATTTACACTTTAGTAGTCATCAAGACTAAAGCCTTAATGTTTGTCCTCTTCGTTAAGTCTTCTTGTAATGTTTCTTTTTTACGTGTCAATTATAAGCAACGAAGTGAAAGTAGTGTTAGAGAAAATAATAAAGGAATTGCTTACTCTCCCACCTAACTTCAATATAAAACCAAATATTTAACTAAATATTAAAGCAAAGAGTCAGAAAGCGATTTCCGAATCCATCTAAATGTGGAAGAAACAATCATGAATCATGTAATTAGGAGTTTCTTTGTTCATATATTAAGAAATAGGCAATCAATAGGGACATGAAAAAACTTGTTCCTTTTTTATTAGACTTTGCCATTAGGTAGGTTATCTTTGATGAGAAGTTACAAAAGAAGCTTTGAACTTAAGAAATCACTTGATGTTCTTTATTGAAATCTTAAGCTTTGCGGCCAAAGTTTCGTGTTTGAGGCCATCATTATACTGTTAAGCCTAACAAAAAGCACAGACCATGAGAATCTGTCATCTTCTTTACTATATTTGCAGAGTTGGAAGCATTCTGAATTCTGATTATCTTGTATGCAAGCGTATCGTAAGTATCAAGTTGTGCTGAATACCAGCACAGGTTGGTAGTTTAAGACTGGGGTTTGATTCATTTTAAGAAAATGGGAACATTAGTCAGCTATGGCATTGAAAAAGAATGCATGCTATCGATGAAATCGTTTTCCTTTGCCTTGAACCCTTTCGAGTCTTGAACAAGCAATCTCCAGGAAGTTGAAAGGGGTTATCTTAGCTGACATTGACATGCTTGATCAGCTTGAAATCCAGGCCTCTGTGTTTTTCATAACTAGAAGTCCTTGAATGTATATATACAGATAGATTTCATCCAAGAATTGCAGCCTAGTATCATCTCCATCACATGACCATCATTCTCTTTCCCCTCGTAATATTTTGCTATATATGTGGACTTGGCAAACGTGCTGCTCTATTATTTTTTTTTCAACAAATTGAATTTTGAACAATGATCTATATTAATAGAAGCAAAGGAGATCAATATTTGATTGTGCATCTCCAATTTTAAACTAATAACCAATTTTACAAAATTATTGTTAAAACAATTAAAACAACAAGGACCAAAATGTACATAAATAAAAAAACAAAGCCTTTTCCAGCTACGCCATGACATGAAAAAAATTCCCTTTGATCCCTCATCATTTCTATTTTACTTATTCGGTCTCAAATATTTTAGATAATTTTTGTTACGTTTTATGTCTTCTATGTTGAAAGATCAGAGAGGAAGTTGCTAGAAAAAGAGAGAAGAGAGAGACATGGTTTGATTGATCACATTATGGGCATAAAAAAATACCTATTTTAATGTAAAATTTTTTATCTTGAAGATGAAAATTCAATAGAGGTGCTCGTTGCTATTTGAATATTCTAGAAAAAGTAAATTGACTTTCTTAAAGTATTTTTAAAGATTTAACTTTTTATTGGTGTTTTCCTTAAGACAAGGCACATAAGCCTGGTCATCCCGGGCTAAATCCTTTGGTATTTTTATTTTTTATTTTTAATTAGATTTTAAAATAATATCCTCTTTCTCTTATTTAGTTTAACTATTTTTTAAATGATAATAAATTTTTTGGACTTGTAATTTATCTTCTTTTTAATATATTTTTAAAATAGATTAGTTGTATTTATCTTATACATTTATATAAACAAAAATAATATGTACGCAACAACTATAGTAAATATTCAAGATAAATAATAATAAAAAATTAATATTTGCATTTTTATACTTCTTTGATTTCTTGTTAGGAAAATTAACTTTTCACCTTAGTTTTTAAATTAATATTAACGATTTTTTTATTTATTTACAAGTCAATGTATTTCTTAACTCACTGTATTAAACATATACATCATCTTTCTATTATTCATTTAACAAATTTCATGATTTAAAAAATCACATTTAGAATTATCTTGGAGCATGTATAGTGGGGAACATTAGCTAAGCATGTTGATAAAACACCACACTCGATTTTAAGTTACAAGTTTGGGTATAAATTAATATTTCAGTATTTCAATAATTAATATATTTCTGTATTCTCCTCGATCGTCTCTATAATCGTACATTCGTTTGATTATTTAATTAATCATTTTGTGTTTGTCAATTTCTATCCTCCTGGTGGTGCTGATTGGTGAAAGAGGATGCGATTTTCAAGAGCTTAAACTTCCTAAAATTAAGAATGAAATCAGCTCGCATAAAGCCTGAATTCAGGCAAAAGCTGCCTTCTAACTCATCCAGTTAATACACAAAGTTCATGATGGCTGTGCTTGCAGTCATCATTGCGAGCTTGGGACTTGCTAAATCATGAACTTTCTTCTATGTCAATGGCATTATCAATAAAACAAATGAGTACTAAGATATCGGATCTTCCCCTTAAAAAAAAAAAAACTATAGTATATACTTCCGCATGTTATTTGATTTATTCATAATTAATATCCTTATAAATTATAATAAAAAAACTATTTTAACTTAAAAACTTAAACTACCATGTAAAATTTTAAAACATGATTTATATTATTTTTTAATATATTTTTTAAAATAAAAATACTTTAAATTTAAAATTTATATAGATTTACATTATAGTATATTTAATTTTTATCAAATAAATAAAAGCTCGCTAATACTTAATAATTAAAATTTTAATATTATTTTAAAAAATTAATTTAATTCAATAACTTAAACTAATAAATAAAATATAAAATATAATTTATATTATTCTTTAGTATACATAGTTATCTTCTCAGTTACGGGAGAAATGTACACTTCCTATTATTGCTATTATGGATATTTCAACCCTCACTCGGAGCCCGATATCATTCTAGCAACTCAAGCTCTAGCGGCAAGCTGTTTTACTCGAAGCTTGGAAAGGAATTCCTCGAGGAGGATAGGTGCCCTAAGCCCAAGGATTTTCTCATTGCCAGCCAGGTGTGTGATCGTCAAAACGATTGAAGATACATGTAAATCTAATGAATAAAGCAAAGCAGCTAAGGTGATCTCCATGATGATAGCTCTTCTAATTAGATTCATGAACATTGCCCCTTACATTGACTAGCTATAAAGTTACACTAAGACCCCTCCAATACTATTCATGTCGGTGTAGTTTTACCCATCGGATTAATGCCTCAACGAGCTATCATTACCTAAAGCACATCACTAGAACTTGTCGGGACACCGTTATTTGACCAAGATAGAGACACCATAATCCGACCAACCAATCTTAAAAAGGTACATCCTTTTAGTACTTCCAATGTTTTTACCCCTTTCATTTTTTCATTTTCATGGTCATCTCTTGTTTCGATTAGATTATAATAAGAACATGTTAATTTGTAGTGCTTTCTTAATTATCTCCTAGGCAATCGGCTTACATTTTTGGACGCTTTCCTTCCCTAAACTCAGATTTGTATGTTAAAAAATTAAATTAAAACCTTTTAATTAATTATATGAATCAGCAGTATGTCAAATTCAAGTTACTGATCACATGATGATGACAATTAAATGCCACGTAAAAGAACCAAATAAAAGTTTAAAATACAAGGCTTCAAACACAGGGATAACTGATATAGTTTTTTTATTTTTTATTAATAGTTTTATTTAATCCCATGAGATTTAAAATGACGTCAAGTAACTTTGCAGACTAAACACCCGTTAAATTAATTATTATAGCTAGTTGATATGGAGGGTTTAATTTTACTGACTGTTGCTGCTGCTTTTCCCTTTTATCCTTTAATAATGACCTTGTTTGACTTGCCCTTCTTGTTCATGGAAAACAATCAGTAGTTGGGGAACAAAATGTGATGTTTATATATCGTTTGAGATTGGTCAACTGAGCACTGGCATCATGGCCATTTACAAACCACAATCCCATAATTAATTTGAACCTGGATTAATTTGCATTAATCTTTGGTCGAGCCAGGTTTTCTATAATTAACTAAGATGTGAAAGTTTAACTGTGTTAATTATTATTTATGATGATATGATCACAGATTCGTGAGAGTTGAACGTTGCATTAATGATTATTTATGATATGTTTCTTGCAAATTTTGAGAAACACATTTTTTAAACAAACTTTTTCATTGCATGCATTAAAGTCCAACACCGATCTTCCTGATGAACCTCAACTTCATCATTAATAAACATCAATACGGGGTATTAAGCCACTTGGTGTCAAACATTTTGAAACAAACCATGGGTTTCGATCATTTTATGGAATAGCTATCTCTATATTTGTTTTTACACTTCGGGTACTTCTTTTTTATATATATAACAGTGAGTGTCTGGATAAAATATTTCAATTAATTTTTCAAATTAATAATTAAATAAACTCCAGCAAACCTGAAATTTATGACACTTGAATTAGTAATATTTGAGTAATATAGGCTTAACTAATTAAATAATATCTCTCAGAATTTTAACAATACATATTTTAATACTATTTTTGAGTGAGTAGCTATTTTTAAGAATCAAATTATATATAAAATAATCCATCAATCTAAAATTTTATCAGCAATCGCATACTAGCTTTGTTATCCACGCTAGCTAATCACCATCTATCACTCTCTTAGTTAAGTAATGCCGAAATTTATCTCGAAAAAATACGTTGTTTCCTATGGAAAGAATTAATTAATTACATTCAATTCAATGTGGCGTAGAAGATCACAATTCGCAAGTTGGTCTAATTTATTACGTGTAGTTCATAATAAATGCCCCAAGTCATGAATTGAAACCTAGCTAATATGATTTGATGATGACCTTAGGTTACTTCCGAAGAAGCTCTTGGGAATTGATAGCATGGAAAGATTGGCTCCAAAAATATATAGCAATGCTTTAGGTGGCCATAACCACGTCATCTTCCAAGACTAGTGGATATCCAGACGCACCTTTTTTGTTGTCTTAATTAGGCGTGGGTGTGTGTGTGTGTGTGTGTGTGTTAGAGAGCAGCTTTGTTGCCATTACATGCATCCACCACCTCTACCAAGACTTGTTATCCTCGTGTGGTGATTTCGTGTGCATGAGTTTAGTATTTTTTTAAAAAAAGTACTTTTGTATGAAAATAATTTTTTTATTCTTGATATTATTACATTAAAATCATAATAATAAAATAAAATTATATGGTGCCGTAGCATCTTGTGATGAAAAAATTAAAATGATGAAAGATTTAGGCATATTTCGGGCATTTACATGTGACTGGCAAGGAAATGCACTGAATTTGCACTTTCCTAGCTATGCATCGATGTCTCTCTCTCTCTCTCTCTCTAAGAAAGCACACCGAGGCCGTGTTTTCTGGCTTTCACTGCAGCATTGAGTTCTGGGGGTGGTAGCAGCCCTTAATTATTTGTATATTAGTTTGCACATATCATCCACGAAAAGCACCGGAAACCAAGATGATTGATCAGACCTTTTATGCACGTTACTCCAGTTGACCCTTGCTAATTGCTTGCCCTTCTTCTCTCTCTTTCAAGATATCTATATCTCCATGACAATATCTCTCTCCAATAATGGAGATAAGCTACGACAGACAGCCAATTTAAGCCTTTTGGAGGGACTCACGACACTAATGCATGGAAATGGAGGGGCCTGGAGGAGCAGCTGGATTATATGCTAGGAAATCAGCATATCAGATACGACTATAGGCCCCTGGATAATTTTGTTATTAGGACTCTGCCAGAGCTTAGCTTCAAAAATATCACAATCAAAACCTACCACACCACCCCTCTGATTATAAATTAAGTATACATTTACACACACACACACCCCACGATTCATGCACATTCAATACATTATATACTGATTTATTTATGATGGTGATGGAGTCCAACTTGGTCTGCTGTTAAAAGTTCCTGCAAGGGAAATTGATTTAAAAATTGGCGAGGTTTTTCCTATATAAACGGTGTGTGTAGATAGCTTAAGCCGGCAAAAAGACAGACATGAAAATAGCGTTATAGCTAATATATAATAATGATGGTTAGTTAGACACCAACTATTAAAGATTATGACCACAAAATTAGTTTTCACTCTTGAACTTGTAAGTACATTATTTGAACTGTCCTGAAAACAAATACAGAAAGAAAAAGAGAAGTACACTGAAAACAAGAAGGAACATTGCAGATTAAAATTCAGAGAAGCAATATCAGCTTAGTCTTTCTTTCTTTTTTTTAATCTGGTTAACCAAAAAGAAAAGAGACAATCTCAAACATTCCTGTACTATCAACATCTCACGTATTTGTTTGGAGAGAGAGAGAGAGAGAGAGAGAGATAGAACGGTAAATTAATGAATTTACAGTCATATCTGGTGGAAGACATCAAAATTTGCTCCTGTTATATCTTCTGATAGCGACGTTAACGGATAGCTATTGAAATCTACTGAATTCTGATGAGTATGGAGCCGTCCAGCTTCATGCCATGGACTAGGCTTCAATTCTTCTGTCTTGACCCCATTGACTTGATGATATTGAAACACCGATTCTAACTTATGATCATCAGAATCCCATGATGAGAAAGCTGCTGCATTATCCACCATATTGTTCATCTGGTACCCTGCATAATTGCTGATGTTTGAACTGTTACTGGAACTTTCCTTTGCCTCGTTCAAGAACATTGAACTCATTCTTGAAGCCGAGTTATCGGAGAAATCTGTCCCACTCATACTTCCATGGTCAAAACTTGTTAAACTTGGCATTGAAGTGAATCCAAAGTTTGAACTCGTTTCAAATTGGCTTTGATCAAGAGATCTAACAATTGGATGATACACACTTGAAAGGCTTGGGTTATACCCAGTAAGATCAATACCGGCAGGGAATTCAAAGTAGGATAAAGGATCATAGGCTTGCTTGTTGAGAAACTGCTCTCTTGAAACTTCTGGTAATCCACTGCTATTGTAAGAAGTATCATTAATGAGAAATGCTGGCTCTTGTGCAGTGAAGTTTGATACGACTGGCAACCCTTTAGACTGTGGCATTTGGAAAGATGCCTTTTCTGTACAGTCCTTCTCCTCTTTCACCCCCGCTTGACATAGAGGCTTGTGGGTTGTTGGGTCAATACCTTGCTTCATAAGCTTCTTCTTCAGATAGGAATTCCATAAGTTCTTAATCTCGTTATCTGTTCTGCCCGGTAACTGTGCAGCAATTTGAGCCCACCTGCAATTAAGAATTCTAAAGAAGTGAGTTCCCATTTCTATTTGTGTATCAAAAGTTGAAGTTTTAGATTTCTGTAGTTGATATAATCATTGGATCAATACACACCTGTTACCCAAAACTTCATGAAGACTGATTATGAGATCCTCCTCTTGCTGAGAGAACATTCCTCTTTTAAGATCAGGTCTCAGGTAGTTTATCCATCTCAACCTGCAACTCTTTCCACACCTTTGCAGCCCTGGAAGAATCAAATCAAACGGTACTTAATGTTAGGACTATCCGAAAACCAAGACAAATGAAACTCAAATATTAAGGGACAAAAATGCCAATAGTATTTGAGGAGCTGTTACCAGCTAGTTTAGGAACAGAACTCCAGCAACCAACACCAAATCTAGTTATATAATTGAGCAGTTTCTCATCTTCTTCAGGTGACCACAAACCTTTCCTTAATTTTTGCTTTAAACAACAAGAATGCCTACCCATTTCTGCTCAAAAGATTACGGCGACAAGACAGTATGTTATCAATGAAAACTCTAAGCAGCTGCAGCAGCCGCTATATAACAAGATGGAAAGGTATAAACGAGGAGATGGTATACATTTATGCCTAAGTTGTATGAGAGAAAAAGTCAAGAGCTTGTTCAGGTGATTTAAAGAGAATAAGAGGAGCAAGCCATACTTAGGATTGACGTTATAATAGAGAGAGGGGAGGGAGGGAGGGAGGGAAGATGCAGAGAGAGAAGGGGCTGAGGAAGGTGAAGCAATCAAGTGGTTTTTACGCAAAATCTGGTGCTGCTTTTGCATTGGACCATGGATTGGTTTTTAAGAAATCTCTGTTCCTAAAAATATATAAAGTGTAAGGGAGAGAATTAAATGAGAACAACTCCATAAACGTGTACATTTATTTTTAATAAGAATACTGTTACACATTTATGCTCTGTAACAAAGATATTATTAGTCTAAATTATGTGGGTGTCTCGTCCCTCAAACCTCATGCGTGGACACTAATTACGTCATGTAACAATTTAATTTTATATGGTATATATCTTTAATTACTATCTTGTAATATAAAGGACATAAATAGTAGAGATAAAAAAAAAGAGAGCATGTTTTTCTTATTTTTAATATGAAAGAATTGAAAATCTATATTTAATAGATTATACAATCCAATCAAACTTAAATAATTAAAAGCCAATTATATTTAATAGATTATACAATCCAATCAAACTTAAATAATTAATCATCTAGAAAAAATGTATAAATATTTACGAAATCTAATGAAAGACAGACACTTGAAAAAGCTCAAGAGAATACAATTTATGTGATGTGCTCTTTTTTAAGCTAGTTAGCTAAATCTATTCATACAAAGTTATTTTTCTTTTTCGTAAGGACTGTCCACAGTAACGGTGTACTTTGAAGTATTAGAAAATATGATAAATATTATTTTTTAAAGTGTTTTTTATTTGAAAATATATTAAGATAATATTTTATTTTATTTTTTAAAATTTATTTTTAGTATAAACACATCAAAATAACTTAAAAACACTAAAAAAAATTAATTTAAGATAAAAGATTAATTTTCAATATTAAAAAAATAATTACTTGAGATATCTTGCGTTTAATAAATTATAAGTAACATGTTAAAAAAGAAAGAAATAAAAGGACCTGTAATTAAAAATCAAGAGTTGAAATTTCATCATTTCTTCTTTAAACAAGTTAGCCTAGCTAGGAAAGGACCTGTAAGAAGTCTTCATAGAATAGAGCACCCTCATGCTTGCTTGATAACTATCGTAAGCAGCAGTGGATTTAGAAAATCATACCATTTTCAAAAAAAATAATTTTTTTATTTTAAATTAATATGTTTTTGTTTTTAAATTATTTTAATATATTAATTTTAAAAAATAAAAAATATTAATAACATACTTTTCTAAATAAAAACACTTTAAAAAATTATCATAAATATATTTTTTAAAAAAAAAACAAAACTTATTCCTTTTCTTTTCTTTTTTTGTTTATTTTTATTTTTTAACTTTTGAATACGACAAAAAGATTAGAAAGACGGCCGACAACAGTGCATCAAGTAATGTGGGCTCCACGAATAACATGTTTGACTCTTAAGGAAGGAGCTACTTCCCAGCTAGCGCCACAGATTTCGGTAAAGAAAATCATCTAGAAAGAAAGAGCAACGGTGGCAAATGGAAATTATTATTTTCTTTTTTCTTTTTTCTTTTTTAGTGCCATAAATATTAATTAAACATATTAACAAAGAAATTAAAAAAAAATAACATTTACTATTCATCTAACCTATTTTCACCGTTCATTCACGTACAAATGATATTATTGAATTGTTTTCATTCATTTATATATTATATAGCGTGTGCCTGATAAAGTTTTTTAAAAAAATAAAAATTCAAATTAAAAATATATGAAAATGATGTTTCTTATATATATGTTTTTATATTAGCATATAAAAATTATAAAAAAATCTAAAATTTTATTTTGATATTTTTTTTCAAGAAATATAAATTTAAAAAACTAAGTTGAATGAAAAACATATTGAAACTTGAAAACAAATATACCATGATGTTCTTTCATGTTAGTTCAAGAAGAGAATTTTAGGATGTTATGATGTGATTTTTCTAATTGCTTATACATTTTTATTTTTCTAAATGTTAAGGGAGATGAGAAAGGGAGTAAGTTGTGTAAATATCCAAACTTTTATATCTAATATCCTATAAATAGTTTAAAATTATATAAAAATAATAATTAATTTTAGCTTGAAGAGCTTGTTTCAGCTAGTCCAATTTCTTTTTCTATCAATATGGTGTAATTTGTACTTGAATTATTTTTGTATCTCTCTATTCATTTAATTCAAATAAAAAGATTTAAAACTTGATTGATAATGGTAAATTTGAGATTTTCTCTATTTTCTTAATTTTCATGTTAAGAGGCGTTTTTTATATATATAAATTAACTTTAATAGTTGAGGTGATTTTAAATCCCTCTCCATTAAGTTTTACTTTCGATAATAATTTATATCCATTCAAGTGATATTCTCTGCTTAATATGTCTATTTTCATTTATATAATCTTTTATTTGTCCATTGTATATTATATTATATTATATTTTTTTAATGCAATTGCTTCTTAAAACTAACATATAAAAAATTAAGATTTAATATTGAAAAGCTAGAAAGAAAAAATAAAAACTTGAAAAACGTTTAGAATTTGTTTTTCACTATTATAAAATGTATCAATAACAATTATATATATATATATATTTTAAAATAAATTATCTCACTCGCGTTGAAGCTGATTAATTGAGTTTACCAGGGGAGAGCATAATTGCATAAATGGAGCCATCAACGGACGTATCAGCCACCGACAGGCACACGTAGGAGAACAATGGAAAATACGTAGCCAGCCAGACACCTAATCACTACATTTCATGTCCCAACTTTTTTTATTTTGTCTTTTATCCAATCTCACCGTATTTTTTTATGAAAAAAATAATAAAAAATCACACCATACACTCGCAATTAATAATGGGCCATGAGGATCTTCGGTCACACGTGAAAAACAACTTGTCGAGACGTGGAAGAAAACATCATATCGTAAGAGTTGCCTCTATAATATATTAGTTGTATAAATCCAAAAAAATAATACTGTTAGTTAACTAGTTGTTTACAAAATGAAGGTATCCATCGGAAGATCAACTCCTAATTACTCTTAATCAAGAGTGTTTACGCGTCTAATGTAAATCACTAATTGTTCTAAGTAAATGTGATAATCAATTTTCGATAATTATTTGTGACAAATACTGTCTATCTTTATGTTTATGGCATGGCAAAGTAGAGTTTCTGAAATTGGCATTTCTTTTTACATTTTTGGGCTGTGGAAATGATTGCTATCTACAAACTTAATGATTGCTTCTGTAATTACCAATTATTGCTTCATTACATTTGCTTCATCAATAGCCTTATGATTCAATATTTGTTTATTTATTCAATAGCTAGTAAATTACTTGTACAATGTTTGTATATTTATTTAGATTAAGAGGAGGAAGGTTTAAGATGGGTTGAAAGGAGCGGAAAAAAAAAAAAGGTGCTCTCAAGTACATGTCCTGTAGCACCTATAGAGAAGGGAGGGAAGGCGAGGAGGCATTCTTTTCATTATCTCCCAATTGCCCTGTATATTCACTGTAAGATTTAATAGTTTTATTAACAAAATTTTTGTTAATATTTATATATATATATTTTATTTATAATCATTTTATTAATAAAATTATGAATAAAAAATATTTATTAAAAAAATACTTGTCATTAATTTCTGGCATGTCAGTAAATTCATCATTAATAAATTCTTAGGATAAAAATTATAACATTTTTTATAAAAGGATAATAATTACACCACAAAACTACTTATTGAAAGATTAAGTCAAACAACATATGACTTTTCTAATATTTAACACGTTACTAGATGGTACATTTAATTTTTAAATATAAATTAATTAATTATTAAATTGATAATATATTAAATTATTTAATTTATTTAATTTTATTTTGATTAAGATTATAATTTATATTTGGGCCAATATATTAGAAACCTAATAAGTAACTCATAATAAGAATCATTGATAAAAAAAAATAAATCATGATGATTAATTAAGTGAGTCTTAATCGAATAAATTTCTAAAATTATATTGAAATAATATATATGATATTATTCAAGGGGTAAATTGATATTTTATCATTTATAGGGTTATTAGAATTTCTCTATAAATAAAATCATATGCCTTATATTTTTTTAGTAGAGAGAATAGCTAGGTAAGTTATAAGACATGTGTGCATAAAAATACCAAAAATAAATATAGAGAGTTAGTGCTCAATGACATAACAATCCATCTCTTTTAAAATAAGTCTTAAGAGATTTTTCATAATGGTTTGTGTGCATTATTATAGTTAGAGATGGAACACTTGGATGACTTATAGTTTGCAATAATTCAACATTAAAGAAAATGATCAAATCTTAGAAAGAAGATTTGATCTCCAAGCAATTTTTATATAAATTTTAAATGACTTTAGATTGTCTAAAGGAATTCTTAGAACATCAAAAAAAAATTATTGTTTCTATTGCATTTTTATACTTTCATGAAACCCAATAGACCACCCATTTAAACATCATGTTTTACAAGTTGATTGTATGGTCAACCATAATAAAAATAATTGTACTACTTGATTAACCTTAAAAGCAAACTACACAGTATGCTTGCATATTTACTCTCGCGCCATGCAAATTTATGTGATTTGTTAGTTTATTAAAGATCCATTAATGATTAAGTATAACTTTGAACTAATCAATTCACTTAGAAACATATAGAGATAGAAGGGGCTTACATTCTTTCCACTAAATCTTTCACCATCTCTTACATCTTTTGTGCAAACGCACACATACACATTACTTCAAAGGTTTCCTCCACCTATACTAATAATAACTTAAACATTAAAGGATCCTCTGAACCTATTAAGAGACTTGTTTTGAAGGTGCTCATGAAACCTATTTTCAATAGTTATCTTTAACTATCAATTTTCAAAATTCATCAACTAACTATATAAAGTTATAGAATTCTTTAAAGTTTGCTCTAGAATTTATCAAATTTGGGTCAAATAGTATTGAAAAAATGATGGATTTATTAGGACTAATTTTCTTATTTGGATTGCTTATCTTGTATCATTTTGTTAGGGTTTAAAGCAACTAAAGTAATTGGTTTAAAAAAGCTTTAAAACTTTTGTATCATTCTACTGTTCTATTTTAATTTTACCCTTTCAAGACATTAGTAAAAGAAATGCTTAAAAGTGAATAGTGTGAAGCAAAATAGATTGGAAAATTACAAGTGTACATTGTATAGATTCTAGAAACCAAAAACAAAAAGAAAATTTTAAAATTAAAATTTCTCAATATGAAGAAAAACCAAATCAAACAAAACTACAAATTTAATGTTGCACGTGTGCGGTGTCACGATGATCATCCACCTTCTCAAGGTATATACAGTATTTATAGGTAAAGCAAAATCTTTGTTTCGTAATCAAAACACTTTTAATCTTCAAGATTAATTAGCTTTAATTTTGCATGTTAGAGTTTGATCAAAGTATTTTATCACAATATGGCTTGAATGAAACATCTCATAATTTCAGAACAACAAAGAGATAAATAAAAGACATATTTCGTTTAAGGATAAGATGTGATCTCAAAACAAAATGTAAAATGGCAAAAATCCATAAAAAAGATGATTGAAAGTTCAACACTATTCTTGGATCAACTTTCCAGGCAATCTTTGTGTTTTGCCAAGCATTCTCGATCACTTGTAATTCTCAGTATGTTTAGGTGTAAATGTGGCCAAATGACATCATTCTTCACAAATTCAACTTGCCTCTTGCTTATAAACCTTGAGACTTGATTCTTAAAATTCTTGAACCTATGCAACTAACATAGCTCAAGACTCCTCATCATGATATGATATCTCGTATCTAAGTTATACCACCAAGAAAATTATGGTTGCATGGGATTTTAAGTCACCTTAATCATAAGCTTCATTCCTATTTTGCAACATAAGATGTTGATTTGAAAAACACAGTAGTAGAGAGAAAAACACAAGTAAGAGTAAATGTCATGGCAGAGCTCTTTTAATAGAGATCTATTTGTGGATCTACCATTTAGAAATCTAAAAAAAAGGTGGTGTTGTTTCAGATTAGCAACAGTTTTGTCTGACTAGTGTCAGTAGGAAAACAAAGAAGTAGGGAAAAGAGACAGAACTAGTCGAAAAAACAAGAGCAAACATTGAACTTCAACGTAACAAAACTCCCTCTATAAGTGCTTGTGAGTTACATCGCCAGTAAGAAATTAAGAAGAGATAAAAGGGTTTCAGATTTATCAGTTTCTCTTCTAGTTGAGACAACGCGTGATTTCATACATCAACAATGGCAATGCTACATATCTTCGGGTGCTATAAAGATTACCTGTTATTGGAGGGTTTTCAACAATCCTTTTACAACTCCAACAATATTTAAAGATTGATAAGAAGTTGTGAGGATTGCCAAAAGAATTGAGCAAGCTATAAAGAGGGGGGAAATTAAAGGTTTTGTTTTGAATTCTAGAATAACAATGAAAGATGGAGCAGGAAATAACTCTGAAGGTGGAAAATCTTATTTATGTGATCTAACCAAGTAAAGAAAATAGAAGACAGAGTAAGAAAAAAAAAGATTACCTAGCATAAAGGGGGTGTTTGTTGTTGTCAGCGGTGACTTGTAATGGCGGAGATGGTGGTTAGTCCTGGCGATGCAACTTTTCCGATGCTTCTCCCCTGTTTTTCTTTTTCTTTGTTTTTGTTTCGCTCTTTCTTTTTTTTCTTCTTCTTTTTTTCTCCTTCTTCCCTTAGTTTTCCTTCTCTTCTCTTCTCTTCTCTTTTTATTCCGTGTTTTTTTTCTTCCCTCCCCTATTTTTTCTTTCTCTCTTCTCCTATTCTTTCTTTTTTCTTTATTTTGTTATTCTTATTCTCCTTTTTTTTTTCTTTTGGTCTTCACCTCTCTTGTGCTCTCCCCTCTTTTCTGTCCTCTCTCCTCTATATTTATAGATAAAAATAGGGAGGAGTTATGGACGGGACAGTCACTGTGCTGCCACCCCTTCACTGCTTAAAGGACACATCTCCTCTTTTTTATTCAAGACATGGAAAGCTTTGGGCAAGTGAGGTTCCTTGGTCGACATCGTATTGGTGTTGTTGGAGAAAAAAGGAACAGGCAAAACAGGGGAGAAAAGGGTTCTTCTTCCCCTGCCTCGCATATCTAAGGGAACAGAAAAGGCTACAATACCATTCAAAATGGCATATTTTTGGATTTTTTATGAATAATGTATGAAAGGGTGGTTTTTTCTACAAAACGCCTCATTTTATTTAAAAGAAAACAATGGCAAAAACGTTTGAAAGTTCACATCAGTCCTCGATTTGTGATTTATTCAATCAAGTCCTCAATTAGAATTTGATGTAAAAATCAATACAATTGCATCCATGCTAAAAATCAAAGAACAGCCTAAAGTTGGCCAATTTTTCCAAATTGGTCCTTGGTATCTGATTTATATAATTTGACACTCAATTGATCAATAACCTTCTAATTTTCTCAATTTATCCTCCTTATTTAGTCAATTTTAGTGCCTCTATTTACATGTATTTTTCAATTTGATCCTTGGTTTTAGATTTCTTCAATTAAGTTTCTAATTAGCCATCAAAATTTAATATTTATGCAATTAAGCCCCTGATTTGACCAAATTAATTTTCAAAAACTATAATTTAACCCCATAACTTTAATTTTTTTCAATTAAAACCCAAATTAACTTCAAAATCCAATTTTCTTACATCAAATTGTTCATAAACTCAATTAAATCTTTAGTAAATTTAATCTAGTCCAATAAACATCTGATTTTAAACATTTCTTTCTCAAATTATTTTTTCTTTATCAATTGGGCTTTCATTAGTTAACGATATATTATCAAATTTCAATCCTTGTATTTTTAAACCTCGTCAACCAATTTTTTGTCATTATCTGGGCGTTCTAACATTCTCTTTTCACTGCTATTTTTTCTTCTTCTGAATTTTCTTTATTTTTTTGTAACTTCTCCTTTTCTTGTGCGGTAACCTAAAAATGGGTTACAACATGTGCCCTCTCTTTATAATACTTACAGGCAAAGCAAGGGAGAAAATTCTTCTTCTTTCCTTGCCTCGCATGTCCAAAGGAACAATAAAAGCTACAATGTCATTCAAAACGACACTATTTTGAGCTTTTTTTTTTTATTAACAGTATATGAAATGACGTCGTTTGGACAAAACACATCATTTTATTTAAAAGAAAAGGGCAACAAAAATGTGTCAGAGTTCACATCAGTCTTTAATTTGTGATTTATTCAATCAAGTCATAAATTGTAAATTTAATTTAAATATCAATGCAATTGCATCCCTTTCAAAAATCAAATAGTGGCCCTGAAGTTGGCTATTTTTTTAAATTGATCCTTGATCTCTGATTTATGCAATTTGACCCTCAATTGATAGATAAATTTCTAATTTTTTCAATTTGACCCCATGATCTAATCAATTTCAGTGCTTACATTTACCTGTCTTTTCTAGTTTGGTTTCTGGTTTTGTATTTCTTCAATTAAGTCTCTAATTGACTATCAAACTTTAATATTTATACAATTAAGCCCTTGATTTAACCAAATTAACTTTCAAAAATTATAATTTGACTTTAAAATTTTTATTTCTTTCAATTAAAGCCCAAATTAACTTCAAAATGCAATTTTCTTTCATCAAACTCTTCATAAACTCAATTAAATCTTTAATAAATTTAATTTAGTGCAATAAACATCTAATTTTATACTTTTCTTTCAGAAATTAAATTACTTTTATCGGTTAGGCTTCATCAGTCAACGATATATTGTCATATTTCAATCCTTGTATTTTCAAACCTTCTCAACCAATTTTTAGTCATTGTCTAGGCGATTTGACATCCTCTTTTAACTGCTATTATTTTTCTTTTTCTTTCTAATGTATATTTTTTAAATATTTTAATTTTTTCCTTTTCTTGTGTGGTGATCGAAAAATGAATTACAACAATTAGAATTTTAACTTGGTTATGTTTTCATATAAAAATTAAGTTAAATTTGGAAATAACTATAAGTAAACGTAAAAAACAAGTGTAGAACTATTTCAAAGAATGAAAAACAATAGAAAAGGCAATTTTTCAAAATCAAGGTGAGTGTTCACTTTACTTTTGTTTGCAGATAGAAAATGGAAGAACTTAATAAAGACAACTTAAACACAGACGTTTTACACGAAATGAGCTGCAAACTTGCATACATGCTTCTCAATTACTCCAATCTTAATTTCCCAATAAATAAATACATGTGCCTGTTCTTTACATATTTTATTTTAAGATAATCTCCATGCCCATCACTACTTCAATATCATTTTGATTCACCATGTATTGTTAGAAAGAGTAATATTAAAATCATTTTTAAAATCCCATTGAATAATTTAATCTTTTTTTAGCTGAATTTTATTAGTCGAACGATTGAAAATCCCAGCAGTACTACTTTCACATATTTCTCGTGCAATGAGGTGAGAAGTCTAATTCACACTTTAACTCAGAGCACAAAATTTCCTGGCAATTACCAAAGAAAGATGCCTTTTTTTTCACTTAAATTTAAGTTCCTTCTATTAAAATTTTGTTTCCAAGTGGAACTGCGATTTCGAGCTTTCATGGGGTTGTTTGTTTGACAAAGCTTTATTTCTGACTTTAAGTGTGTTTTTTTTTAATAATATTTTTAACAAAAAAAAATAAAATTAATATATTTTTAATGTTTTATAATAATTTTTATAAATTTAAAAATTTAAAAATATTTATTTCAATAAATTTCCAAACAAAAAACTAGAGGGTTTAAAGTCTTCCCCTATGTTTTTCTTTGTCGAGAAGCTATTCTTCTCATCCTAAAATGACAACTTCAGTTATAAATAAATTTCTCAAAATGGAACCACATAACTTTGTCAATCAATAATTTTATATATTCTTCGAATTGGTAGGCTGTCTATTCCTTCTGCAAACGTATCTCTCTTTTAGAATTATTTTTCCCTTGAATTTTATGCATTTTCCATGAAAAATGAACATAAAATTCTGATTTATAAAAAATAAACAAAAAAATTATAAAATTAAATTTTCACTCAAATAAATATTCAACATTAAAACTTAAAAGAAAAATAATTAATAAAAAAAATAATATGATTAATCATTAACTAACTCTTTAAACTAATTGCTCGGATCATGAAAACAAATTAATTTTACAGAATAAAAAGTAAAATAAATTATAAAATTTAATTGTCAAATCAATCCAAAATAAAAAATAAAAATAAAAAATTTAAATAAATTTACTGAACCAACAATTAAGTTATAAGATGAAAACAAAATAAATTATTAAAATCAATTTTTAAAATAAAAAATTCTAAATAAAACAAAAATAATAAAAAAAGAGAATGGACCTTTGCTGGACTGAAGAGAATGGCCACATGAATCGAGGAGGGAAAAAGAAAGAAGCAAAAAATGAAGATGCCAGTTGCCTCCATCAGCAACACATGTAACATGACCGGAACGGCCTCATCGAGACACTTCCACAGACGCAACATTGGAAGACGCCATACACGTGTTGATAGAAAGGAGTTCCTGCACGCGAGACCTGACATTTTTAGATCCAATCAAAATTAAACTCCATTTAAAAGATCAAATTGAGAAATAAAAAAAATCAGTAACTTCAAAAATAAGAGGCTGATCATTAAATAAATAAAAATTAATAATCAGAACTGAAAAATATATCGAAGCAAAAGAAGAAATAAATAGAAGTAAAACACGAATCCAGCTAGGCCATAGTGATTCAACAGTATTTTTGCCATGTGATCTCAGTTTTGTTAATTAATTAATAATTAATAGGCATTATGAGATTTCCATGTCAGCATGTGGGCCCATTAGAGTTCAGACAAAAAATAGGCTGTAGCATGGCGATGATGTTGAGGCGCCCGAACACCGTATGGTCACAATCAGAGGCCATCAAAATCAAGGCTGTAATTAATTGTGTCAACGATCATCAGTCTGTCTTGGAATTTGATGCCAAGGCAGTAGAGTAGACTACACATCGTCTATTCAGTAATTGTGGTCGAGGTTGACGTGTCCTCGCAAGGTAATGTCATCTTGTTACGCAAGGGATTACCCCAATTCTTGGTAAATTTTGAATTGACTTGTGAGTTTAATTTTATCTTTCATTGATTCATCAGTTTAACCTCGTATCTTGAAAGCTTGCCTTGTATTAATAAATTACTTAAAATTCTCATTTAATTTAAAACACAGCATATATATATATATAAATTTTTATTTTAAAAAAAGTTTATAAATCACCTCAATATCATCTTAAAAATAATAATTATATTATTAAATGAAAATGTTGATTGACATGATTAAAAAATTAATATTTTATTTTAAGTGCAGAAGTATCGAAATAATAAAAAACTTGGTAAGAGACAAGACCGAGATGGAACTATGGGGAGATAAATTATACAAAATTATAAATAAAAGAAAAGATTTGAAGAGAGTTTTGAAATGTAATAATGATGTAAGGATTTAAACAAAAATAAAATAATTGTCAAGTTTAGAGGATCTACTAATAGTATTTCAAATAAGTATAATATAATTTTTTTTTATTACTTGACTGGAAATCATATAAAAAGAATATTCTAATCTGATTATAAATTGATAACATGATTACATTAATTATCTTATTCGAATAATATTAATATTTATAAATATTATCAGATATTTATGGTGATAACTTATGTTAACAACAAATCAAGTTTCTTTTATGGTTCAAGTGTCGGTTATACCATATAGTTGGCTATGAAAGTGTCAAGTATCTGTTGTACAATACAAATTTAGATTAACCATTGAAGAAGTAAGGTATTAAAAGTGAGTAAGAAAATAAATATAAAACATATCAGTATCAAACATTAAAGTTCATGTTAAGTTTATACTATATTTATTCTTATATTATTAGTGTACCATTTTTACCTTAACAAAATTAACTTAACTAAACATTAAGAAGAAGAAAAACATGAATAAACAATATAAGAACATAAACATGATATAAGTATAGTAAAGAAAATGAAAAGTATGAGCAAGAGATTAATATAACATAAAATAAAACTTGGTGACAACCATTATCTTCTTATCTGATTAAAATATCATTGTTAATGTCAGAATTTAAACAGATAGTCTTATAAAAGTTTTAGGCATTTGTCTCAGCTTTCCAACAAAATAAGAATGAGCTCATTTAAACTTCTAAAACTCGAGATATGGGTTGAATACTGAATAATATCTGAGTTAGATTATAGATTATGACATCTCTTTTATTACTACAATTTAAGCTTGAAAACGATCATTTTGAATTTTGGACTTTTCATGAAAGTTTTAAACCTATATTTTGGCTTTCTATCTATATAAATCAGACTTAAATCTAAGTTCCATAGCTCCAGTTATGATCCAATAACTGAATGGTGTTCTGGTTTGAATTAAACTAGCATTTTTTTTCCAAACTTAGCCCTCTTTTTGTCTTTTGAATTTCAATAATTAAACAAATCAATCAATCTTTTAAATTGTGAAACATGCCTACATTTGAAATGAGCATTTACCATAATTTAAAGATATTTTATATTATTAAACTTGTTATTATAAAACATGCTTAAGTTAAGAAATTTAATAATACTTTAAACGCAATATGATTATAAAATTTTGATAAAAATATATTTTTAAGTACTAATCACACCTCCCAACTAGTTTATTATTAGTTCCTAGCAATTAAAAAGTTAAAGTAGAAAAACAATTTATAAAATCCAAAAAGCAAGGCATTCATCATTCAACTTTCATTAATTTATTCAAATAAACAAATTCTTATTAGATTTATTTATCTGATTTATACTTCTTAAACAAGAGTTTACATTCCCTTTAAAATAACTAGTGGATAGATTAAAAAAAAAGGATAAAAAAGTTGAGAGATATAAATACAGTAGGATAAGGACATAAGAGATAGAGTCAAGTTTCATTAAATAAATAAGAGATTATAAAAAGAAGAAGAAGGATACACTAATAAATTAAAGTGAAAAAAAAATTCATGAAAACATATCTAGAGAGAAAATAAACATACACTAAGAGAAGATACCACACAAAAAAATTCTTTTCCTTATCTATATATATAAAGAATCATTTTTTAAAAAACATTTTCTATTAGAGCACCATGTTGGATTTTAACCAAATCACCACAAAAAAATGACAACGTCAATATATAAGAACCAATCCCTTCCTCATTCAATAAAAAAGCTTGGTAAGAGTAACCCAAATGATAATGAACCAGTATAAAAAAGGAAGAGAACAACCACAATTTTTTAAGCTTCAACGCCTGTTCTAGGCGATGTTGATCGATACCGACAGTATAAAGAAGTCAAGGAAGAAGCTATACTTCTACTCCCACCGTCCATGCACCATTTCAATCAAATAGAGAGAAATTAATGTCAATTACTTCTCCAAATGAACGCCATTATTTTCCAAGCTTCATGATTCTAACACCCCCCATGCCAATGCTATTTCTAATGTTTTTCCACATTTATCCAAGGGTAAAAATGTTTTTTTTTTTGTTTACCAATTAAAAAACTTATTTTCGTGATTTTCATGTTTGATATGGTTTTTCAAGTTTGCATAATGTGATTTATGTACTTTATATGTGAATATATTATAATTGGCTTGTTGTTATTGTGTGTGGAAAAATATATAAATCAATTTTTTTATCCCAAAAAGAATTTAGCTAAAATCTTTAATTATGTTTATATATATAAAAAAACATAGTAATAATATTCCTCGTATATACACCTATATCTGTAAAAATTTGTTAAAATGATTTTTATCAAAAGATCTACCAATTAGTGATATAATTACATAACTAGTTTTTTTAATTAGATGTCAAAACTTTTTTATTTTCTTATGATAATTTTTTTTTGTGATTTAAGCTTAACTCAAGTAGTATGATCATTGAATAGGTTCTGTTTTTTAAAAGTTAAGAAAATCATTTCTTTCAAAGTTTATATATATCAAAAATATGAATTTGATATGTGAGTTGAAAGGTTCTTTTTTTATTTACTTTTTTCTCATACAAGAAATTTTTATTCTACTAACGAAGTCACTTTTTATGGTGACAACATTTATTTTTTTAAGATAAATTTTATCTTTATTTGTTTAATTTCTCTGTCATCATCATCATCATCAATGTATGCCAATTATTTTTTAAAAAAAAAATTCATATGTTAGGAGATGACTCCATCACTACAAGTGAAGTAAGGTTGGACCACTTAATCTGAAAAGACCTAAAAAGCCTTATTGTTTGGCTAAAGTTTCAAATCACTATCTTAGGTTTAATAATATTTTTTTCTATGAGAATATATATACCAGTTTAGCACAACACATAGTTGGTATTATTATCATTAAACAACCACAATACATTATAGGTTGTTTGAAACCAAATCATATGTTGAATTAAATTAAATTCATAAGTAAATTTGAATTCAATTGATAACATTTTATAATTTTTATATTTGAAATAAAATATTAAACTATAGAATCAAATTCAATTATATTATTTAGAATACTTGTGGAAATAAATTAAATTAACAATATTGACTAAATTGCTTTTAATTTCAAAAATTGTTTTGGGTACATAAATTATTTCATTTTGTTAAGATAAGCAAAAACTATAGCTGTAATTAATATCTTCATCATCATATGCAACCTTTTATGAAGTGCTTATTCTAAGCCCTCAACTTCTTTTCCTATAACTTCCTTTTAAAAATTTACTCTAAATAAGTCTTTTTGAACATGTAAGCATCTTATTGGAATATAAATATTTTGTCTTTGAAGGGTTATCTAGGAGATTTCAATTCTTGGTTGAGGTAAAATTTAAGGGGGAGGTTTTATGCCACATTCTAGCTATACTAAGTTAGCTATTGAAAACCAAATTGAGTCTCTTTTTGGTTTAAAAGTAAGAGAGAAAATAAGTGAAGCAAGAAACTAGTTAAATATAATAAATAATACTCAATTTGAAATTGATGAGATAAAGTTACTTTGAAGGTTTTTTGGAAGGAAAAAAAGAGATGAGTATTTTTAAAATATTTTTAAATGTTAATTTTAGAAGGAATTATTATAGCAAATCAGAGGTTCCTTCTCTAATTTGCTTTTACACTTTTTTATGAACTGAATTTCATTTGAAATTCAAATTAATATTCTTAAAAGAATTTCAAACATAAAAATTAATTTAACCCTACAACTTGAATTCAATTCACAAGGTTCCAAACAATCTATTAGGCAAGATATTTTAAGATGATGTATATTTTTTTAGCATAATCATCATTTATATAGAACTTTGAAGACCAATTAGAGTTTCTAGTTAAAATAAAACTACATGATGAATTTTTATTTTTTATTTTTACTCTTTAATTCTCCTTGATATTGTATGTGATCTATTTTCTATATCTTATTTATATTTAAATGAAGGGTAATAACATAAAGTAATTTGAAAAAAAATGAAATGACACTATGTACTTTTTTAATTTATATGAAATGACAACTACAACTAAAACTTTAGGGAAAACAAAGCAATAAATTATATAAAAAAATTAAATTATAGAAAGATCACAACAAAAATATTTAAACTACAAAGTATATTATCCGTGTTAAGCTCTTCTACGTGAAAACAAACTACTCTTAAATTTACTCTAAAAATTTTAAGTTTTTCATACAACTAATAAGTACTTTGAATTTACTTTAATCTCTTTTCAAAACCACAACTTAATTGAATTGGTTATACCAATAAAATATATTTATTAACATCAAATTTTAAAACATCGAGATCTTATATGTTCATTGTGAAACTCCTATCAAACTACTCAAAATAAAAATTGTGTTTTTGTTTTACATATAGTGAAACTACTTCATGGATTAGTACATTACCCTAAATGGTCTATGTCCCTTGATTTATATCATTAGAATGGTTTCTATCACTTTATTTATAAGCTAGGGTAAATTTGTTTTAATATCACTTGATGTAGTAAATAGATTAAGTTTGTTCTACATCAAAACCCTTATCAAAACCTAAAAAATAAATATAACAAACTTTTTATTTTAAAAAAAGAAAGTCAAATACCTAAATTTTTATTAATTAATTTTCTTATGGTAAAAAACCAACCCTTTAAATATAAAACTAGAGAACATTAATGATTAATGGGCATATTTTATGTCAAATTTAAAGTGAGGTCCACTCATTTTTTAAGGTTGAAACCATGTTAAAAGTCTCTCTCATAAAAGTTTATTAACATGAATTAATATGATTAAAATAAATTATTTGAGAAATAAAAATAGATTTTAAAAAACACTTGGTTGACATGTTTTTGTGTAACTTAATGCCTTTTTTTATATAAAAATGAAATGAGATTTTCTTGTAGTTTATATAATAAAAAGTTGAAGAGTCATAAATGAATTTTAACAAAATAGTATGAGTTTAACTATCATATATGTACTTAGCTTGCTTGAGTTTAGACACATAAAGAAAATAACAAGAATTAATTCTTCACCATTCTAGTTTCAAAATGAGTATAAATAGAGGTTGAATATGAGATACTTTGAAGACCTTTCCAGCAACTCTCTAGCCTTCTCTCCTTCCTTTGTTTTTTTTTTTATCTATAACCCTTTTTTTCTCTAATATAATGTTTAGGTTCTAGTTTTTTTAGATAGTTTTTAATTTTAAATTCCTTTGGTTCCTTGTTGTTTAGCAATGTATCTAAACAAGAAAAGGTTATTGGAATTATAGGAGAGTGATTGCATAAAAATCTTGTTAGCAAGATATAAAAAATAATAAAATTTTAATAATAGAGAATTCATTAACAACAAGGTAAGTACCTTATATCTACACTTAGATTAATCTAAAATAATCTTTATATATGATAGCATGCACGCTAAGATCTATCATTATTTAAGTTAAATTTTATGTATTCTTTGGTATGTTTTGGATAGATGCTAGGTTTTTACTTCATCCTGATTGCAACTTTCTTTGATTATATAAATTATTGTTTTTTTCTCTAACCTAATACTCAGGTTTGGATTCTTAAAAAGAGCTTTTGAGTTTTAAATTACTTTAATCTGTTAATATTGTTTAGGACTACACAATAACAATGAGAAATTTTGGAATTCTTAAAGACTAATTACATTAAGTGTCATGTTTGCATCAAATGATGTATAATAAAACTTTAAAGTTAAAGAATTAATAATTGGCAATAACAAATTATTTTTACTTTTATTTTTTCTTACTGTCTTCACCAAGTAATAAGCATCTTACATCTACACTTGTTTTAAATTATAACAAACACACCCATGATGGCATGCAATATATGATTTTTTATTAGTTAAATTGAATTTTATATGCTCTTTGATATATTTATAGGGTATGTTATAGTGCATGCTAGGCTTTTATTTTAATCCTTATTACATTTTTGTTTCTTTGATTATATAAATTGCATGCTATATAAACTAAATAATTGTGATCTTTAGTCGATCACATTTAATAATTAGGTTGTTGCGATCTCTTTGCTATATTAATTTAAAAATAAGTACAAGCCAATGGGCACGATTTTATTTTCCTAACTTGTGGAATACACTGTATTTTCAAGCTTATGTGAGCTATGCTACTGCAGCAGCTGGTGCCACATTATTATTCCCTCCACGAGGCGTATGTTGTGTAAAAAAACAACATGGGTTCATATTCAAGTGCTTTATGTCTTTGATTAATTATTAGTTTACATCATCATTAACAAAAAAAAAAAAAGGAAGAGGCCCATGGAATAATGTAGGCTGCCTTCAAATCAGTCCGATCAATGGCCCTTGATGTGGATGATAATTAGCCTCTTTCATTGGTTTCAATCGAATCAATTGAAATGATGCTTTCACAAATGTGTATATTATTATAAATTATGTATTTTTTTTTATTACGTGACGTTTGATTTGTGTACATGTAGTATTTGAGTGTGAGTTTTGTTTTTTGGTTTTTGTTTTGCATAAATATTAAAAAAAAATATTAATAAAAAGTATTTTATAATAAAATTATAAGTTTTACTAAAAAATTAATTTAGGAAATCAGATAAATTATTTTATAAATATCAATAAGTTTATAATATCATCTCATTATTTTTTACAATTATCATTGTTGTTAAAAATTTACTATCACCGTTTCACTAATACTATTATCATTATTATTATATCAATACCACTATATTTACAATCTCAATGTATGTTTTATATAAATGTTTATTTAAACAAATGATCTTAAAATGTAAAGGATTTAAATTTCAATGTATTTTTGTAAGCATAATCTAAATAATTTATTAACTTAGTTAAATGCCATTCCATTCGAATTGATGAATATGAACTTTAATTTTATTAAATTATATAATCTAGAATTATAAAATGAAAAGCAACTAAATACTTGCATGAGCTTCATTTTCTTCAAATGAAAAATAATTTACAAACTAATTTTTTTATACAAACTAAACCTATAAAAAGTTTGTTTACTTTGAGAATAAAAGAAAAAAAATGTTAAGATAATTTGAGATTACTATTATTGTCTCCTAAATTTAAAGAAATTGAAATATTTTTTCTCATCATGCAAGGTAATTAATGTATTTACTTCTAACATTTGTTACATTTACATTTATATTTATATTTTATTATTTGGAAAAGAGCACTTATGGAAAGTTTTGAAA
This sequence comes from Populus ilicifolia, assembly GCA_015708895.1. NCBI lineage: Eukaryota > Viridiplantae > Streptophyta > Magnoliopsida > Malpighiales > Salicaceae > Populus > Populus ilicifolia. Next base: position 1,094,600 of record SRLM01000172.1, read on the forward strand.
CATTTGAAATATATGTATATATAACAAAATTTTGAAACTTTTAGGGGGAGACAATGCCATGGCATCTCAACCTCCTATGAATACCAGCTATTCTTATGGCTTTTAAATTGGTTTTAAGAAAAATATTTAAAAAAAAAATACTAAAAGAGTTTGAGAATAAATTGTGTATATAGACACATATTTTTATTCAAAAGAGTTTGAGAATACATTGTGTAACTATATTTTTGACATTGCAACCAAAAACATTATTGCCTTACTCCATGGGATAATTGGATAGTTTTCAAAGGATCCATCAATCATTGTTCAATTCTTTAGATCAATCATTGTTCAATTCTTTAGAATAATCCAGTACTTTAACCTTTAATTAGTATAGTATAAAGGCTATATCATATTTGGAAGTTGAATATTTTTTAAAGGTTTAACAGTATTAATATAATATGAACTTTTATATTTTTCTAGCATAGTGTAAAAAAATTTTATACCCTTGAAAGCAAGAAAAAAAGAACAAGTATTTATGTATTTTCATGTTAGTTTTTTTATAATTAATAGATTATTCAAGTTTTTTTATAATTAATAGATGATCCGGGTCTATACAATCTTTTAAACATTATAAATACATCCATACTTTTTTAAGCAAAAAATTTAAACCTTGTAGCCAAGCATATTAGCATCACTTCTTAATAATTTTTTTGTTATTAAAAAGTTGAGTTAAGATAATTTAATCTTTTAATAATTTAAATATTAATTTAAAATAAATTATTGATATATTTCACGGACATATTAGCATGTGGATAATGTTCATTCTTTCTAGGTGGTGTAAGCACATCATTCATTATCCAAACACTACATTTCAAGTTAGATTTAAAAGTGACTCACCGGATCTTTTCTAACAACACCATATTTGTGGTGGTTGAGTTAGTGATTGGGTTTCGATTCACTTTTTTCCTTCTCCTTCTTTTTCTCTCTCCTCTACTTGCCAAAGAATACATGTGAAATCCTTATTCTTTTAACTATTATTTGGATTGTTTTTATTCCTTTTGTATTAATTTGTTTTTTCATTGATTTATTGATTTATAATTTTCCTTCTCCTAGCATTTTATTAATTTATAATTTTTCTTTGTTGTTTTTAAGGTTTGTTTTCTATTATGTTTGTCTCGAGCTTATGATTGAAGTCATGGATTTTGAAGATTTACATGGGTTGACTTTGATTTTTTTTCATGTTCTTTATTTAAATTATTTTTTAACTTTATCATTGAATATTTAATTTATTAGAAATTGATCTTCATGCTTTTTTTATACTTTTCTTTTTATATGGTTGACAGGTTAACCTCGGTTAACATAAATTTATTTTTTCATTGCTTTTGTATTTTTATTTTTTTTATTTTTATTTTATCATTGAATATTGTATTATTTTATAATCGAGCTTCGTGATTGTATTTAGTTTATTTTCGATAAGGTTATTAAGGATTTGACATACTAACTCATATCAACTTGTTTTTTTTTTTGTTGTTAATTTTTTTATTAGTTTATTTATTGTTATTATATTTTTTATTTATATTATTTAAATTAACTTAATTTATTAAATCTATTTGAGTTAATGAAATAAATTTCAGATTTTTTTTTAGTTTTTTTAACACTTGTATTGCCTTAACTTTATACATACATACATACATACATATATATATATATTTAAAAAAAAGGGCCAGTCCAGCGCGGATTAACCTGCTTGTCGACTAAAAAATTCCAATAAATCTTTTTTTCATAATACTCTGTCTCTCTCCCGATATACCCTCTTGGAAATAGAATTTATTTCGTATATATACTGTCTTGTCCCTAATTTTGACTTTCAGCGTCACAATGAAGTATCCTCATCATAACTTTTTATTTACTACGAGTGCCTCCACGTTCCCTTGGATATCTACCATCCCTACGAGAATAAAACAGCCTGTCTCCTTAAACTTCTCCTGTCTCTCTCTTTTATTTTATTTTTACTTATTTATTTTATGAATTAGAAGCCATTTCTATGTATACATATTTATCCAGCTTTTGATGAATTTAGTTCTCAGTTTGATCGACGAGGAGCTTTTCCTTCTTAATAAATAATCCACATTATCCATCCTTCGTGTCATTAAAATAGAATGTGTTTGACATTGTATTTTAAGATTTTTATTTTTATTTTAAATTAATATATTTTTAATATTTTCAAAGCATACTATTATTTGATAGTGATCTATTAAAGTGGGGTCATCATTTCTATAATATTCGTAAATCATTTGTTTCAGGCTCTCTGTGCTTTTAATTTTCTCGTGGACTTTATGGTCTGGTTGCAGTTCCCTGCTTTTCACCAAAGCTGCAATATTTTAGCAGCATGGTGCTTTATTTCGAATTCAAGATGAATATCCACAGAACATTCACGCACGGCAAGGAAGAATTACTCTCTCCATAACTAGGTAAACAATGCGGTGAGTTTGTCTTAAATTATATGCAGAAATGAGAAAATAAATATTCATTAACTTAGTCTATATATAAATAAAATTCCAAAATTATCATATTTTAGGGTTAAAGCTTATTTATGAGTGCTTTCGTTCTATACTTTGAAAGCTAAAGAAAATATAAATTTTGAGTTACTTTAAAATTTTGGATTAAAACAATTTTGTATGAAATCATATACTTTTCTATTTTTTTCATAATGAACTTCTCTTATTATTTTTGCTGTAGAGTAAATCTAAATTACCAAATCATGTAAATTACTTGTATGCTCTTGTGCTTGCTATTTTATATTTATCAACTTATCAATTGATTTGATATTCTAGAGTTGTTTTCATCATAAACTCGTATTAAAGCCTCCCCAGTAACTAATTGGCTACTGTGATGGCATAAAAAATTGTTTCGAGTAGAAAGATATAGAAAAGAAGAAAAAGAGCTTTGATATTATCAAGGTTTTTAGTAGAAGAAAAATTTCTAAAGATGCTCTAGTTATATTTTTTAGTAGCTGCAGTAATGAATGGATTCTTGATTTGGCTTATACATTTCATATTTACCCTAATAAAAGCTATTACGTGTAAAGTTGTTAACAATATTATTTTATTGAAAGACAATAAATGATTTTATGTTATTGGTGTGACTACAATTTAAATTAAAATGTTGTATGATGACATTGTTAGGACTTTGAATGTTCGACATTGGTTTGAAATTAAGAAGAATTGGGTTTTCTTTTTTAGTCTTCTTGATTTTTAAAATGATGGTTATTATGATAAATATAAAATTACGAGGATTTATAAAAATAATCTTACCATTATGAAAATAAAGTTGGTTAATAGCTTTTATAATTATTGATTTAACTAGTATATTACATGTAGTTGATTTGAATAACATTTTTACTCAATTATGGAAAATAAACAGGTAAATTAGAGTTATGTGATTATTGTGTATTAAGTAAAAATGATTTTCAAAATGAGTTTATTGTGTGAAAATGCTTTTCAACGGTTTTGTTGCCTAAAAAGCATTAAATTAGTATTTTTTAAAATGTTTTTTTAATAATTTTCATGTGTTAATATATATACATATTCTATTTAAAAACACCTGCAATACTGAACTTCAAATAATATTAGCCTTTTAGTGTGATGGTACGGTATAATACGTTGGCTAAACTTTGACTCCAAGTTTCAAACACATGAGCGACCAAGGTTATTTAAATATGTATAAATGTAGGATGTTGGATATAGACAGATCAATTTATATATACAGCCATATATTAAAAAATAAAAAAAAAATGATGTGTCCTCTGTATAGAAGCATCAAGTGCTACGATGGTTGCATTTCCTCACGTTAGTGCATTAGAATTCATTTGCGTGGTACCAAAATAATACCGAACTAACCATCTAAGTGGTGGTAAAGTGGTAAAGACATAGGATCAAGAGGTTTGCTCTCTCTGAGATCTCAGGTTCGAGTTCTTGATTGCTCATATGATAGCCACTAGAGGCTTACATGGTCGTTAACTTCAGGGCCCGTAGGATTAGTCGTGGTGCGCGAAAGCTGGCCCGAACACCCACATTAATCTAAAATAAAAATAATACCGAACTATATAACACTTAAAAAGTGCTGTACCCACTCGAGTGTGGTGCTGATATCTTGGTCCATAGCTCCACGAAGGCATAATCCTTTTCACCATGTCTCCATCATCCAACAATAAAGCTTTCTTTTGAAGAGACGATGATCACAAAATGATAGTGAAAGTAAAGCTTTGAAAACCCATTTCTTTCCCTTCATCCTCCCCCCCGAATGATTAGGTCCTCTGCCTGGGTCTGAGCTCTTGCTTGTCTCCATGGAAATGAATAGAATATTTCTTTGTCGCCTAAATAATTGCCTATTGGACACCAACAAAGGGCATGGAAACTTCGTTCTACCTTGTCTTCCATTGAATGCTGAAGGGCTCTTGGCTCTCTGACTCCTTCCAGGCTGTTGATTCAAATGCATGTAAATTTCAATTTTCAAGCTTGATCGTACGGAGAATTTATGCACCAGTAGGTTAGGTATGGCATTAAGGTTATTTCAGTGGGATAGATATTATCGCATAATTGCCTCTGTTAACTTAAATTTTGGGTTATTAACTACTGTCAACTCCTCTGTTAAGATGTATCAATTTCATGATTCCTTTGGTCCCGCATTGAGACCACCCATGCACCCAAGCCACTAGCTTTTCGAGTCAAAAGTTGCAATTAGAGTGCCTTGAGAAGAAAATCCTTCCACCTCTAATCAAAATGCTGAGAGATAACCCTAATTAAAGTTTCATGTCCCCAGTTGATAACAACTTTCTGATTTGACAACGGTTAATTAAAACTCATCTTGCCATGACCCTTCACCGCGCTAAACTGCAAGTGAAATCAAATTGTTTTTTTATATAAAAAAGATAATTACATGTTATTGATTTTGTTTTTAGTAAATAAAATAAAATTTTATAAGAATTGATCTGATATGGTCTAATTAATTTTACAAATTCAATAACTAATAAAAATATAATTTGACTACAAAATTAAGATGATATTTTTTTAATATTAAAAAAACATATTATATTGACTTGAATCAATTTCGGTTAATTTGTCAAATCTATTATATAGATTATGAGACCTGATATCCTTATAAAAAAATAAAAAAATATTAAACTTAATTCTCAATCAATCCAATATTAAAGGATGAAATTAAAAATGAATTTTTACTAAAATAAATGATTTGAGTCATTTCAGGTTAACTTATTAAACATACGATATGAGATCATGATAACTCTATAAAAAATAAAAAATATATAAAACTCAATTTCCAATCAACTTAATATTAAAATAAAAAATTAATTAAAAAATATAACAAATCACGCAAGCTAGCTAACTAAATTCATGACTTCAGTTATGATACCGGGATAACCTCTTAAAATAAAAACAAAATAAATTATAAAACTCAATTATCAATCAACCTAATATTGAAAGATAAAATTGAAAAGCCAACTAATGAATTAAATTGATAGAAAAAAAAGACAAGAAATGATCTAAGTTAATCTAGATCAACAGATTAAGATAACTTCATAAAAAGCAAATAAAAAATTTATAAAGTTTAATTCTTAATCAATATAATATTAAAAGATAAAATTAAAAAATATATCTTAAATTAAAAAAACAATAAGAAACTGAGTCAATCTGACTAATCTGCAAAATTTGCAATCTGAGTAATGAGATTGTGATAACCCATAAAAAAATAAAAAAATAATTATAAAATTTATTTTTTAATCAATCCAATATTGAGGAATGAAATCGATAAAAAATAAATTAAAAATGATAAAAAAAATAATTTGGATCAATACAACTAACTCGTGATCTAAATTATGAGACTAAAATAACTTTATATAGAAAAAAATTTAAAAAAAATTATGAGATTCAGTATTTAAAAAATTAATGTTAAATAATAAAATTAAATTAAAAAAATTAAGGATAAAAATGAAAAATATCTTAACATTTCACTATTCAATACTACATTAAAATACCCTTTTTAGTGTGTGTTATCAACATTCGATCCACAGCTACTTTATAATCCAAAAAATAAATTATAAATTATTTTGAAATTGTTGCTGGTGATTTCATATACAGCAATTGTTTAATTTGCATATAATTTTGTAAATGGAAGAACTTGAGACTTGTAATAAAGCTATAACAAGATTTTTGTTGGCATATGAACATATAGTTGAATATTCAAAGTTACAATTATATATATATATATCATAATCTTAAATTTAAAATTATGTATTTTCTTTGAAAGTCTACAAAATAAAAAAGACTCAAAATTTAAATATATACAATAAAGATTCGACAAATCTCACGTTTTGAATGTAAGACATGACTAAAACGGCTGACCAACATCTTCCTTTCATGACTAGCCGCGACCCAGTGCCTTGTATAATTGATGTTTACACAGGCCGACAAAGCTTTCCTCGTAATTTCTCAAGAGGTGATGATTTTGCATTATTGCATTATGAAAGATGGAAGATGGAAGATGGCCAAATATTTTCTTGTCTGCTAAAAGCTTCTTTAGCTTTGACCTAGCACACCATGTATTTCCTTATATATTTGTTAGACAATCAATTATATTCAAGAGTTTAAACTATTATTAATGGTTTTAAAATTTAATTTTATATATATTTCTTTAAAATGAAAGTTTTTTGAACCAGAAATTTATATAAATTTATATTATTTTATATTTAATTTTTATCAAATAAATATATATAGTAGATTATCAAAGTTTCGATACTCTATTAAAAAACTAATTCAATTCAAAAACTTAAATTATTAAATAAATTATTTAAATATAATTTATATTATTTTCTGAATATATCATCCATAACATACATAAAAAATATAAATTTAAGCTGACATGAAAAGAAAAAAAAAAGATTTTACACCGTCTTTGTGGAAATCATGCCTGTGTGCTTTGTCGGTTTTCTTTTTGGATGTAGAATTTGTTGCTTAATTTGGGTGCGGAGAATATATATATTATAGGTTATATCAAGCTCTAATGATAAAAGTAGGAGCTGCCGACGACGACTACAATCATCATTTTATTCAGAATTGACGCCTTCTCTAAATTAAAAAGATTTCCATTGTCGTCTCCTTCTACAAGAAAGAATAAGAAAATGATGGTTCGTCTTCATTAACTCGAGGAATTTATAACTTTATAGCGTCCTCCATTATTTCCATGGCTTATTTACAAGAAAAATTATGAAATAAATTTGATCGTAGTAATTATAGAGGAAAGTTTAATTTTTTAATTTACATACAATTTAAAATACGAGGGCCGTTTATTTTACATGCAATTCAAACAAAAAAAATATAATTTTAGACGAATATAATATAATATATAGTTTAATTCATTTTGGGGCTAGAGTGCAAACCGGGCGAGGGTCTGGACTGTGATAACATTAGGCTCGGAAAGGGAGGAGCCCGTGTCCGAAAGAGGTATCTAGTTGCCCTAATTGGCGATGGCTATGGGCTTACACTGGAGCCCATTTCCCTCATTGAAATATTTCTCGTAACCCGGGGGAACCAACCTTTTCTTTAAGCAATTATTTATTTTAAGTTTGTAAGATCAGCGATTGGGCTGATCCTCTTTCTCAAGTGATTGGATTGAAGACTAAGAATTAAAAAAATAAATAAAAATTAAGAGAAGGAATGTTTTGTTATCACAATTTCTGATTTATTTGAATTTTGAGGTAATTTTAGAAGAATTTATTTCCTTTAAATTATTAGACTCATGTTAGGGTTTGGTTTTAAAGTGTTTTAAAAATAATTTTTATTGATACATAAATGATTCAAAATATGTACTTAATCATTGAAAAAAATAGTGTCATGGAAGAAATTTTTTAACCGGAATCTTTTTATTATTATTATTAAAGAAACTTAAAATAATCTATATATTTATATTTTATGTGTGAGTTATAGCTGAACATATTATAAATATAATGAAATCATGTTAAAATAAATTCAAGAATTTTAAAAATAAAAAAGGATATGAATTGAATTTTTATGAATAATTTATTATTTTTACACCATATGTATGATAAATAAATAATTAACATCAATAAAATGTTAATCTAGTCGTTAATGCATTGCTATAATTCCTGTAAAAGTAAAAATACAAGTTTAATTTCTAGAAAATATATTTATTAGGAAGGCAATTACGAATCTCGGGACTAGTTTTACCCTTTAAAAGAGTGTGAGGATGTTTGGGTAAGAATAAAAAAATATAATAATTTAAAAAATATTAAAATTTAAATAAAAATTTATAATAGTATTTAAAAAATATATTAAAACTGAAGAGTTAAAAAAAAAATAGTAAAAAGGGCAACGCCCATCACCTTGCCCACGGTAAGAGGCTAGGATCCGTGCGAGTGCCCACACTTTATTTTTATGTACAACTTTTTTTTATAAAAAGAATTAGATAGGAGGTCACGGGTTGGAAATACTGTTGCCAGCAAGATCTGAACCTGTGACCTGCATTCACTGTCATGGGCACCTGCTACAACATACGATTATTATAAAACAATTAAAAATATATATTATGGTGCTTCGATGTTTATATAAATAGTAAAGCATTATAAAAAAAAAAAAACTAATTCCTTTAGAATGTTTAGGTAATAATAAATTCTTGTTTATAATTTTGATGCATGACCTAAAAAACATAAAAATATCAATTAATCATCAATACTAACATGTAAAATAAAAGATGCTAAGATTAGAAATATATTTAGGTTTTTACTTGATTAATGATACATGGGCAATCCTCTAAAAGTCTTTCTCAATAATAGCATGACAAGTATCATTAGTTTTAACTAGATTTATGGCTTGTGTTTTATCATAAATTGGTTAAGATTTATTTTAATATAAAAAAATATTAATTTTTTTTTTGAAATTCAAGTCATTGATTTAATTGATAATTTAACTAATATGATTAAAAAATACAATAATAGTTAATAAATTGAAAAAACAAAAAAAAAAGTTAAAAAACTCAATTTAAACCTACCAAGATTATGAAACAACTTAATATTGAAGGGTAAAACTTAAAAAAATAAAAAAAAATCTTAGTTAAATCAAGGCAACTTGCAAACTTTATAATGATAGATGTAAGATTGAGATAATTTTATAGAAAAAAATGTATAAAAAAAATTTTAAAGATTAATTTTTAATAAATCAAATAGAAATATGATAACTACATAGAAAAAAATAAATTAGTTATTTTTAATTTTAATTTTAATTAATTTAATGTTATATAAACATATCAGTTTCTTATAAAAAAATTTCATGTATAGTCTAAATTTGTTCTTATTCACAAACTAGCAAAAATAGATCGTGACCGACTAGTTTAACGAGATTACAAATGATCTAAAATCAAGATTTCTTTACTATACAAAACCTTTATAAGAATTTGTATAGGAAACATTGTTATCATAATTCAAATTTCAACTCTTAAGTTTGTATATTTTGAGAAATTAAAAAATATGGTTTCCAACAGGTTTTAGTTAATTTTGTTATTTTCTTCATGTTTTTGTTTAATTTGTTTGTGTTAAAAAAATCTTGAAAAACATAAAGAATTAAAAAAATACAAAAGTCTTAGTTATTTTCTTCATTGCATTTGTATATTTCTGGGCAAACAATAAAAGGCAGAAACAACTGATTCTCGTGCATTATTCGGGTTGAATTTTGATCCTAATCGAGCCTCATGAGGGCACAGAAATGAAAGATATGTGTCTTCTAACATGTCGGATACAATCTTGGCATAAAAAATCAGGGTTTAATTTCTAGAATCAATTACAATTTCGTGTCAAACATGCACCCTTAATCAACCTCCTTTCATGACGAGCAGCCCTGCCTTTTCATTTTGATGCAAGACTCCAATATCAAACTATGATATTCTCTCCACAAATCAAGCAAAGAAGCACTGATGGCCATCGTATAAACTGATTTCTAGTATTGGATCCTCATAAAAGCGGTGATTTATTTTCTTTTCTAAAAAGAATTAATATTCACCTTTGGAAAAAAGGGAATTCAACAGCAAACCAAGGAGAACAAAGAGAGAGGGGCCGGAACATCAGAGAGACTAAAAGCAGGAGGCTGAGGCACACACCAAAAAAAAAATAGGGGCAGAATTCGAGACGTCAAGCAGTGGGGAGAGGCAATTACAGTAATGAATCCGATACATCCTAGGAGTAATAGCCTCACTTAATCAGGTCCAAATCTTCGTTTACTGATTTTGAATCATACTCTCGGCAATATATCCTTGTGTAAAGCCTGTTAACAACCATTAAGTTCCCATTTGTTCTCATTATATGAACGCATGCATGAATGAATACTAGTCACCATGAATCGGTAACTTCTGTCATTTGAGTTCCAAGAGAATCTGGGTTTAATACTCTGTTCCGGTTATGAATCATGACTAAAATAGAAAGAACATGAATGCTAGCCAGTAATTTTAAGCCAGATGAACATGGGTAGTTTCAGCTTGTACTGTTAGAAAAAGTATCAATCAAGAAGGTAATGAGATTTGCAATTTAGATGGTAGAAAAGGCTTGAGCTCGTTTTTTCATTTTTTTTTTTTTTTTGGTTGCTGCCATGATCATTGCAGAACCAGCACCAACGTTTTTCTTCCCTCAAACAAGCTTTCCCTCGCATAGATGCATGCCTACGGGTGAACCAGTGAAAGAAAATAAAAGAATGGAATGGATGCTGGGCAAGTTCTTCGGGAATTAATTAGTTCGATCTTTAAAACTTGAGTGTTGGATCAATTTTCTTTGAAGCCTGGCGATGAGAGGGAGGGAGCATGAATTATTTTAGTTTAAAACTCTTCATTTTAATAATCTGGCGGTGTTCATCAAAAAGCAAAAGCTTTAGTTCTGGGTCTTAAAAACTAAATCCTACCTTCATCAAGTGAAGAGATGGGTCTGGCTCCGCTCATCTTAGCCCAGAAATGATGCGTTTTGGGCTGTGATTTATCTAGGCTAAATCCTACAGGATGTATTAGCAGGTGTAGGTGTAACGGGTTTGGGCTAAGCTTCATCATGTTCAAGAAAAAAAACAAAACATAAAAGAAAAAAGAATAACTTCATTTAAAAAAAAATGTTTGAAACAAATAGAACCTCATAAATAAAATTGTAAATTCATTCTCTTTCTCGATAAGTGTCTTCCTTTAGATTTGATATAAAAAAATAATTTATGCATTTTTTTTTTAAACGAATGATGCCTAATTCTTGTACAAATTGCTAAATCAACATGTTTTTTTATTTTGGGAACCAACATTAAAAAAAAATAGAAATACTCTGAAAAAAATAAAAATAAATATTAAGATAATTAATGACAATATAAAAAATAAATTTAAGAAAACATATATAATAAATATAATCTTTTATAAGAAAAAATATTGTAAAGGTAACTCATTCTTTACTTAAATATATTTAACTCTTTACCAAAATCTTTAAAACTATTGTTTGTTTTTATGATTCATATTTCTTTCTAATTATTAGGTTTCAACTCTCAATTTTTTATTATAGTTATTTAGGCCCTTGTTGCAATGTTCATCGAAGATGTGATAACTTGCAATAATTTCAAGAAAAATTATGTGAAATTTTTTCAAACTCTATGTATCCTAAACTTCAAGATTTTAAGTGGTATACCAATCTGTTTATATCAAAAGTTTTTATTAAATTAAAAAATATTATTTTTATCTTTTTTTTTTCTATAAAGAAAGATTTTTTTAATCTGGAATTCCAAAACTATTTACCAAAAAGTAAAATCAATAATTAAAATTTTTATATAATAGAACAATACCTTATAAGAATCCTCGTATGAATACCTCATAACATATCAACAATGAAATGTTAACTCTCTGTAAAGATTTTAAACTTAAAGCTAAAATAAATAAATAAAAGATTTTAAACTTAAAGCTAAAATAAATAAAAAAACATATACTTTATGAAAGTATAAAGAAGTAAGGATTATTTTGTGCTTAATATGGTTATGAAACTGTTGCTACTGCCCTTCAAGAAAACATTAATAGATTAGAAAAATAATTAAAAGTTAAATATTATAAAAAAAAACCTCAATGTAAAAAAACATGGCTAAGTAAACTTTATAAAAAGAATACTACAACTTCAAAATAACCAGGTTATTATGATAGTGGACAAATAGATCATTATAAAAATCCATGAAAAATGAAAAAAAAAAAAGATTTGAGAACTAGAAATTGAAGATAAAATATAAAAAAATCAACTACTTATTATTTTTAATTCAGAAACAGATATTGATATATAAAAAATTACAATAATAAAATTTTAATCATTTAAAATAACAAAACCTTAAGTGAATCGATAGTAAACAAGAAAACAACATTAAAACTAATTATAGTCCAACAATTTGTCCATGTCTTTATAAACAAATTAATATAATAAATCAAGAAAAATATTTGATATTAGATATCATTGGTAAAATTCAAGACCCTGAAATTAAATGATAATACCTTTTAAATTAAGAAATCTAGTTTCCAATAAGAAAAAGTCAAAAGAAATAAAATTATACAATATTTAATAAATCTTAAATCATTTTTTTCAAATAATAAAACCCAACTTCTATTATAGATTTACAAAAAGAAATTAGAGAAATAAAAGATGAATTAAGACAACTTTAATATGATCATAACAAAACTCAATTAAAACTATTGCTATTAGAAAAACAAGATCATTTTTCATCTCAAGAGAATTATATAAACCAAGAATTATCTTTAACATCTTTAAAAAAATAAAATTACATAAATTTCGCATCAAAAAATAATAAATATGATAACAAAAATAAAATTTTAAAAATGATACATAGAAATAATCTAGGCTATCAATAATGAATATGAAATTAAAATAATTATTTTTGTGGATTCTGGAGCAGATCAAAACTGTATTCAAGAATGATTAATGCCAATGAAATATTATGCAAAAAATTACTATGATGCTAATGGTAAAAACCTTCAAATTAATTATAAATTATCAAAAGTTCATATATGCAATCAATAAATTTATTTTAAGAACATATTTATACTTGTTAAAGACATCATCCAACAAATCATTCTCTAAACTTTCTTTTTAACTCAAATATATCATTTTACAGTAATAATCCAAAAATCAAGACCAAAATAAATATGTCAAGAAATAATTGTAAATTTATCTTATCACCAAGATTCATTAAAACATAAGTATGACACCCAAACTTTTTTATTTCTCTAAAACACATCTTAATATATATATATATATATATATATATATATATATATATGAGAGCCATGCATAGGGTCTTCGATGAAAGGATGGCCCAAATATTTGTTGAAACTCTCACCAGAAAAAAATCAATCTATAAATCAAATTTTATAATTAAAAAAATATTTCCACTCACTAAATCAAGAACTATTATAAAAAAAATTGAGAAGATATTAAACTCCCTCAAAATCAAGAGAAAATAAAACAATTTTAAAATTAATAAAACTATCTGATTGGAAGCATCAATTATATAAAAAAAAACTAGAAAGTTAATTTTTAATAAATCAAATATTAAATGATAAAATTAACATAAAATGATCCAAAAAAATAAATAAAAAGTAATTAAAAAAAAAAGCTTATCTATATTAACCTGTTAAACCCACGAGTCAAATCATGACATTGAGATAATACTATAAATATAAAAATAAAGAAAACTATGAACATATTTAAAAGAAAAAAAAATCAACATTGAGCAATAAGATTAAACAAAAAAGTCCATAAAAAAGATGGAACCTATGTTAGCTCATAAAACTTAGAATCCAAGCCATTTGATGAAAAGTATTAAACTTTTTAAAATTACAAAGCTGAAATCTTAGAAAATCAAATGTCTAATAATAAAATTAAAAAAAATCATAAAAATAATTAAAAAATAAACTATCAATCAAAAAATAAGGATAAAAATTTAATTAAAAAAAGGGTGAATAATTCTGGATTAAAGGACTAAATTTAAAAAAAAATCAATATTACAAAAGAAGTAAAAGAAGAAACCATTTAAAAAATGAGGATCAAATTTAAAAAAAATTAAAAAATTAAATATTTTGATTAAAAGATGTGATTGAAAACAATAAAAAGTTTATAAAAGAGACAGGAGGGACAAAAAAAAAGAACCATATTTGAAAACAAGAAAAAAATGACTGGAGAATGAAATTAAAAAACAAAACAAAATCTACAAAAGAACCAGGAAAAAAAATAAAAAAAATAAAAAAAATAGGATTGATACTCAAATATTCCTAACAAAAAGGACTATTTTGAAATTTTAATTAAAAGGCATGAATTTAAAGGGATGAAAGAGAAAAGAAAGAAAATGACTCCCGTTAAAATCCATCTAGAAACACTAAACACGTGCCGTCAATAGAAAATGATGACATTGTGTGGAATCTAATGATACTATAAAAGATAATTATTTACTTACGAGGACATTATATGTGTAGTTAAAGCGTGACAAAACCTTTTTATACGCTGTATGTATGATACTTATTTAATAGTTTCAGAAATTTAATTATTTTTAATTAATACAAAATACAATTTTTTTTTATTAATTTATTTTTGCAATGCTATTATATCTCGGGAAAAAAAATAATTCTTGAAATTCCTTGATTTGGATCTTTGGTATAATCCAATTTATTAAAATAAAAATACTATACAATAAAAAATTAATAAAACCCAATCCTTATTAAATATTGAATCCAATAAGTATGCATATTGTATAAAAAGAGAGGGAATACCAAAGCAAATAGGATGACACGATAAAATTAATTTTTTAATTATTATATATAGCCAATCATTTATTTCCTTTTAAAAGTAACAAAATTATTTAACCATGCAAAAAGATTATTGAAAAGGTAAGGACACGCTTGGCAATTCAAAAATAATAAATGAAAAGATCATTTTACTCAAATTAGTGTTTTTTAAAGGTTAAAATTGTTAATTTACTATTACAATTCCAAGTAAACAAAAGTATGTGTACAGTAAAAAACACAGTTTTTAAATTTTCTTTTTATTTATATTTAATCCTAAACTTCAATTTTATATGCATAAAGAGTCGGGTTTTAAACGGATTTGGAAAGATCGGTACTCTAGGCGTGTTTGTCTTTACACATAAGCTCAAGAAGGTGTCTCACACCCCATTTTTCAACTCCTCTTACGAAGCAGTCCCTCCCTCCTCTGTTCCTCCTCCTCTTCAGTGATTTTCAGTTTGTTTTTTTTTTTTGTTTGAAAAAAATGGAGGACATCACCGGGGGCGCATCTTTACCATCAACAGGAACAGACGCAAGAAAACGCCGAGTCACCTACTTCTACGAACCCACAATCGGCGACTACTACTACGGTCAAGGCCACCCAATGAAACCCCATAGAATCCGTATGGCCCACAACTTGATAGTCCACTACGCTCTCCACCGTCGGATGGAAATCAACCGTCCGTTCCCAGCAGGTCCAACAGACATACGAAAGTTCCATTCTGATGAGTACGTGGAGTTCTTGTCTTCAGTGTCGCCACAATCTGTGGGTGATCCAGCATTTGGGAGGCAGTTGAAGAGGTTTAATGTTGGTGAAGATTGTCCAGTTTTTGATGGGTTATTTGGGTTTTGCCAAGCCTCTGCTGGTGGTTCTATCGGTGCTGCTGTTAAGCTTAATAGAGGGGATGCTGATATTGCTTTGAATTGGGCTGGTGGCTTACATCATGCTAAGAAGAGTGAGGCTTCTGGGTTTTGTTATGTTAATGATATTGTTCTTGGCATTCTTGAGTTGCTCAAAGTTCACAGGGTAAATTACTAATGCCGTTTTTTCTCTCCTTTATTTTTATTTTCATTTATTTTGCTATCGTTTGTTTGCTTTGATTCGGGTTATTATTATTTTCTTATACTTGTTAATTGATCTGGGCTTTATTTTGTAATCATAATTGGTGCTCGATATTTTTTTCCCCATCTTAGTTGAGTTTTTTTTTCCCTCTCTCTACAGAAAGCTATGTATTTTAAGCAATGTTTTAGTTGGTAATATTTTATATGTGTGCTTAATTTTTGAGAAAATGTAATGTTTGTTGTTTGAGACTCGAAATTCGGGTTAGGTGTTATCGAAATATCAACTTGCTTGATGAGATACAAACAACAGCACAAATTTTATGCGTTCTAGTTATTCAGATTGGGAGTAAAAATGATGGTTTTTATATATGCCTTTCTTGAAGTACAGTAGTTTCTTTGTATTCGAGCATTTTTGTACAAATGATGTCAGTGCTTTTGATATCTGCTCATTTCCAATTTTAGTTGCGATATGATCAATTTTGAATGGCCATGTTAGGTCTGCCTCTTCTTTTTACATGTGATCTTATCCAGTTTTAATTGAAGAAATTTTGTTTAAGATTTGCGAATCAACATAGTTCCATGTTCTGATTTCTCAATGTTTTTCTGAATGCCATATTTGAATGTCTTTGGGCAGCGTGTACTGTATGTAGATATTGATGTCCACCACGGAGATGGTGTTGAGGAGGCATTCTACACTACTGACAGGGTTATGACAGTGTCCTTCCATAAATACGGAGATTTCTTTCCAGGGACTGGGCACATTAAAGACACTGGTGCTGGGCAGGGGAAAAACTATGCCCTGAATATTCCATTAAATGATGGGATGGATGATGAAAATTTCCGTGGTCTGTTTCGGCCTCTAATCCAAAAAGTGATGGAGGTTTATCAACCTGATGCAGTTGTTCTCCAATGTGGTGCAGATTCGTTGTCTGGTGATAGGTTGGGGTGTTTCAATTTGTCTGTTAAGGGTCATGCAGACTGCCTTCGTTTTCTTAGATCTTATAATGTTCCTCTGATGGTCTTGGGTGGGGGTGGCTATACTATCAGGAACGTTGCTCGTTGCTGGTGCTATGAGGTCTCTCTCTCTCTCTCTCTCACACACACACACACACACACGTGTGTGTGTCCATGCACACACAGGCATATCAATTCCATGAAAATGCTAATAAGTTACCAATGCACCTGTTACTCTGTCTCAGACAGCTGTTGCAGTTGGGGTGGAACCAGATAATAAATTGCCTTACAATGAGTACTTTGAGTACTTTGGCCCTGATTATACACTTCATGTTGAGCCATCCAACGTGGAGAACCTAAACTCACCCAAAGATATGGAGAGAATAAGGTGAATTTCAGACTTCATTACTTTATGACCGAAGTTGTTATTAGTGCCATGTTAACTCTTGGAATTAAATTTCAAAATTGAGGATACAACTTTTGGAGACTGGAACCAGCAAGGAAAAAAAAACATTTTGCATTTGTCATTTTGGTAAATACCAACGCTGTAATCTATAAACAGGGCATAACTACTTCTTGTTGATCTGCCCCTTCCAATGCTCATATCAAATAAAAGTTTCTCATATACTTCTTTGGAACTTAGAGTCAGAATTCCAATTTTGAAATTCCTATGCTTTAAAGCATGGTGCAATCCTATGCTAAATATTCTCGTTCTTACTTTGAATTTAGTAGCTGATTGCCTCTTTGATAAGTTTCTTGTTTGAAATTCCACCTATATTCTTCAATAGTTACAATAATGAAGTCAATTGTTTAATTTGAATTGAAGCTTATGAATGGGACTGACTACCAGATTGACAACCATTTAGCTGAGAACTCATGCATTATGACTAAAATGTCTGTTTGGTCATGAGGCCTAAAAATTAGCTTCTGTTACCTGGCATTCTGGTTTACTTGTTGAATGACCACAGCTTTATGCATCTGTTCTAATATTCTTTACTTCTGCTATTTGTACATGCTGTGGTTAAATTTTCTAAGAAAATGTCTGTGTGCTTAAACTTAATTCAGTTTGCTGCAACTCTCACACACATGCATGAATAGTCTCTCCCTGTCTCTCCCTCATGCATAGCACTTAAGTATGCATCTAAATTTGGTTCTAGATAAAAATAGCTTTACAAATGTTTTGTACATGCATCCGTTATGTGTCCTTCCATCTTTGATGTAATTATGTCTGCTTGTACAATTGTGTGACTTGCAACTTGTTCAGGAACATACTGCTAGAGCAACTTTCTCGACTGCCTAATGCTCCCAGTGTATCTTTTCAAACAGCACCACCCACAACTGAAGTTCCGGAAGAGGTCAGTAGGCAGTGGAAAAATTTTCTTGACATGGTTGGATTGTCATAACTTTTTGATTACATCTCTTTTCTTTATGAGCTCTTTGGATGCAGGCTGAAGAGGACATGGATCAAAGACCAAAGCGTCGCATATGGAATGGTGAGGATTTTGAGTCTGATCATGATGAAGATGAGAAACCCGGACCTAGATTTTTCAATGCTGATGCACAGCCAAATAATAAGACAAGGTAAGAACTTTTAATTGTCTGCTGAACTGAACTGAACTTGTCAAATGACTTCTGGAAGACAATTCTGGTGCTCTTCCCCTTGGACTTTATCTGTATATAGCTGAGGCTGCTCAAAGCTTCACACTTCACCTATTTGTACCTTGGTGGTAGAATACGGGAGGAAGTTTATTAGTTGTTCTTATGCAAGTTTCTTTCTTTCTGTCTGTCTGTCCTTGTCTTTCACTGAGAGTTTGTGAGAGTCATGCATACAATGTGACGACAACTGAGTCCAAGAGTGGGAATTATATGACAGCTGCTTGTCATGTTTGTTAAATTTTTCTCTGTTGCTTTTAGATGCTTTGATTACTTGAGATAAAGGAAGACCCTGAGAGACATCACTCGTAGTATTTCCAAAGTGAATTGGTACATGCGTACTCCGTCTGATATGGAAATTTCTGAATCTTAATGCAGGGATGGTGTGGATACGATGGAAGAAGACAAGAAAGAGCATCCAGGGACGTGATGCACGGAGATCAGTTATCTTCTAGTTTCAGTCCATCCCCCAACACGGAGCAAAGGATTTTATGTTTGGACCACCAACCATATAGATACCTTGGACAAATATCATTAGAATAGGCAAATGGTAATATTTCCTCGTTTTGCAAAGTCTTTTTGTTGAATTACTGTGTTGTACAATTAGTTGTGGTTGATAACCTAGCATAATTTACACACTTGTATGTGGAGCTCAGACCATGCCAAACATAATTGATAGGATTGTTCTTTTTCTCTATACTGGGCAAGCAAGATAAAGTTAGACTTTGGACCGACCTGGGCCATGTTCTCATGCCTAATGTAACATAAACATGATGCACTAAAGTTTAATTGGTCGCAACTGACAGGGGCGAAGCAATGGTGGCTAAGCATTCTCCTTGAATTTGTATCTTAGGTCATGTCATGTAATGAAGGAATTGTAGTAATTATGCGAGCAACATGGCAACACATTTCCTTTGTATTGGTGGCTCGCTCACTGTAAGTGTTAAGCCATGATTTATTCGGAGCTTTTTACTGCGATGCTAAAGAGGTTCTAGGTTTTTGTTCTTTCGGCAGTTCATGTTATTACCAACCCCAGTGAACAAGTCAAGTGGTCAAGGATGTCTCTGTTTTTTAATCCTCTGATCTTCATTTCCCATGATCTCGGTTGAAGAACTAGTTAATTATACCCTCAGTATAGAATTCCCAAAAAGGAAAAGGTCAGCAAGGCCCTCCGTGATTATTTTTATGGGCTTAGCAATAACGTTTTTACGGTGGGTGCGCGGTGTGGCAAGGTGGTCAAGCAAGCATGCCAGTAACAAACAGCCTTGTTCCAAAATTCTCACGAACAAAGAAAGCCATGTTAATGTTATTATTCAGTGGAGCATCTATGTGCATGAAACGACACCGTTGTCAATATCCTTTTGCTCTCATGTCATCGCCTTGTAATAAATAAATCTTCGCTTCGCTGCCACTAGCCACAAATAGGAGCCATTAACCAGAAAGAAAGCGAAGAGACAGAGCAAATGTCTCTAACAACTCTTCAAATTCGACCGTTTATCCTCTTACCAATTCAAATACCCCACCATACCTACCGTACAATCATCAAACTCTCCTCCAAAACCCTTTCAAAACCTCTCCAAATAAAATCCAAATCTCAAGAAACCCACCACGATTTCACCCCCCAAACCAGGACTCAAGAGGATGGCATCCCCATTGAAGACGTCAAAATCATAGCCAAATTCAAGTCTAGACACAACTACATTCGCGTCCTCGAAATCTCTCGAAAAGCTGATCACCCTTTTGCTGGTTCTAGACTCCTCCTCTTAGATGCTCCTGGAAACATTCACAGCATTTCCTTCCTCTTCAAGTCACTAACCAACACTTATTTCGACGTTTTCGCTGCTTTGCCCCCCATCATACCCCCTGGACCCATTGCCATTCTCGGATTCGGAGCAGGTTCCACAGCTCGTTTGCTGCTAGAATTGTATCCAGGAGTGGTGGTCCATGGATGGGAGCTTGACTCATCAGTGATTGATGTTGGAAGAGAGTTTTTTGGTCTCAAAAAGCTGGAAAAACAATACCCCGATAGGCTTTTTATTTACGTTGGAAATGCATTGTCTGCTAAAGTTAAAGATGGGTTCTCAGGGATTCTTGTTGATTTGTTTTGTAAAGGAAGCTTGATACCTGAACTCCAAGATCCAAACACTTGGGAGAAATTAAGGAAGAGTTTGAGGAAAGGCGGGCGAATCATGGTGAATGTTGGGGGTAGTTGTGTGGAGGCTGAGGATAAAAGAAGGGATGGTAAGGTGGTTATGGAAGATACTTTGAAGGCAATGCACCAGGTTTTCGGTGATAGGCTTTCTGTATTGAATCTCGGGAATCGAAAGGACGATAGCTCGCTCGCTCTCACCGGTAAATTGCCGGATCTTGATGCTTGGAAGAAGGTGCTTCCCAGATCTTTGAGTTGCTATGTTGATATGTGGAGACCCCTTAGTCTTTAGTGCGCCTGCGGGACAGTGCTTGAATGCTGTTATGGTGTTTGTGTTTATTTCTGTACGAAACAACGCTTATATTTCTCTATGTGCTTCGCCTTCTGTCCTTGCATTTGTTCTGTGGAAAATTGGAGAAGAAATGACGTTATCGTTCTGTAGCGGGGGAAAAATGCAAAAAAGCTTAAGATCATTCGAGTGTTTGTCCAAACTTTCTTATGAAGTAGCACTCCCTAGGCATCTTGCTATAGACATGATACTGATAACCCAAAGCTTTAAAGCCAACTATATGATCTTTAATTTATCTCTAACAAGTTTCCCCATCCATGTTCAGTGATCACCGTAGTATGTATTGTGACGGGGAGCATTTGTCCAAGGACCCATACTTTCAGGACATTTCATTACATTCAGGGAAAAAGAGTCTTGTTTGAATTATCAGACAACATTATCTTGTTCTGGAAAACAATAGATTGTGAGAAGTGACAAACGCTTTACCAACCAAATGTCTGCAAGGGACCAGTTCATTGGTTTGCAATGTGTCAAGATTGAAACCTCTACAAACGCTTGGTGATTCTCAAAGAATCATGAAATACTTTTCGATGGCAAAATGTCACTTTATTTACTATCAAAATGTAACTAGATAAATCACTTACGAACAGGATGACATGGGAAGATTTCAACAATTTTGTGGGGAGAAATAATCACTAGGGTTGCATGTTTGCTATTATAAAAGAAGATTTGGATCTATCTCATGTTTTAGAGTGAAATTGTCCCCAGCATTATCATCTCTTTTTAAGATCAAAGAATGTGAGAAAAATATTTTCCATCGACTACAAGGATTATCTACTTAAAAGATGCATAAAATTGATAAATTGGTTTAACTTTAGTGTTTGTGAGTCCAGGTGAAATTGACAACCCTCAGATCGGATCAACTTCACTCTCCCTCGCTCTTGATTTCTGTCCTAGAACACGAAGGAACGATACTTTCAGGAAAAACATATCTGTTAAGGGAAATAGATTCGAAAGAATTTCTTTTAATTGATTTCCTGTTACCAGCCAAGGATTGATGAGAGAGTCAGTTGATCATTGTGCAGAAAGAAGGAAGCAACAACAGAAGGTTAGGCAATACCAGAAACAAGAGTAGTTAGTCAGCTGTATTGATGTATAAAACGATTTTTATATAGGAAGCTGATTATTCAAGAAATAATACAACAGAAATTGTATAACTCTTCTTCTCTCTAATTTCCTTTTCTGCCTGGAATTTCTTTCTAAACAACTGTTTGTTAAGGTGAGTCCTTAACATTTCTGTCACTGTTGGACTAATGACACAGAGACTTTTAAACTTTTTTTTTTTGTAGACGACAGTCAATTTGGGCAACGTCCCCTAACTACCTTAAAATTTCGAGGTGATAAAAAGTGGTGTCAGACACTCCAAGCAGTCAATCCTGTTTCTCTTCAGTTCCTTCTTCAAACGATGTTACACTTACAAGATATACCAGAACATCTTCTTCTTCTTTTTTTTTTCTGTCGATTTTTGACAAAAATGGGGACTTGACCACGCAAAAGTTTCATAAATGTTGATTAAATTTCAGTCACTTTTCTTACATCTTTCAAAAGCCCATCAAACACTATCAAGAACCAAACAATTACATGCTTTAGTAACCAAAACCCACCTCTTACAAGACCCATTTTATGCAACAAAACTTGTGAGATTCTATGCTTTAAACAATGACCTCTCCTCTGCTCGTAACCTGTTTGATAAAACTCCTCAACGCAGTGTTTTCTTATGGAATTCCATCATCAGAGCTTATGCACAAGCTCATAAATTTGGTGATGCATTCTTGCTGTACACAAAGATGATTGGATTGGATGTAATACCAGATAAGTATACTTATGCGTGTCTTATACGAGCATGTTGTGAGGATTTTTATGTGGATGGGTTGAGAATTGTTCACGGAGGAGTGATTATTTCCGGTCTGGGATTGGATTCGGTTACTTGCAGTGCATTAGTTACAGGTTACTCAAAAATGGGTCTTGTTGGTGAAGCAAGCAAGGTGTTTTGTGGGGTTTTTGAACCAGATTTGGTTCTGTGGAATGCTATGATTTCTGGCTGTGGTTATTGTGGATTTGGTGATAAAGGGTTGCTTTTTTTTAATGAAATGAGAGACAACGGGAATAAAAGGCCAGATGGTTATACCTTTGTTGCGTTAATCGCGGGTTTAGCAAACTCTAGCTCGCTTGAGCTTGGCCAAGGAATTCATGGGTTATGCTTGAAAAGTGGTTTTGATTGTAATGATCATGTAGGCAGTTCGCTTGTCAGCATGTATTCGAGATTTAGATGCGTCAATCTGGCATATAGTGTATTTAGAAGTTTATGCCAGCCCGATTTAGTAACATGGTCTGCTTTGATAACTGGATTTTCTCAGGCTGGAGAACATGAGAAGGCATTGCTTTTCTACAAGAATCTGAATTTGGCGGGTAAAAAGCCAGATTCTGTTTTGATTGCTAGTGTATTGGTGGCAATTGCTCAATTGGCAAACGTAGGGCCTGGTGCTCAGATACATGGTTATATAGTTCGATATGGATTTGAATCACATGTCATGGTTTCTTCTGCTCTAATAGATATGTATTCAAAGTGCGGTTTTGTGGGATTGGGGCTTCGTGTCTTTCAGAATATGCCATACAGGAATATTGTTTCATACAATTCTATTATCTCAGGTCTTGGCTTGCATGGACTTGCTTCCGAAGCTTTTGACATGTTTACGGAGATCCTAGAGAAAGGATTGGAACCTGATGAGTCTACTTTCTCTGCTCTCCTTTGTGCTTGCTGCCATGCTGGCCTTGTTAAAGATGGAAGGGAAATTTTCAGGAGAATGAAAGATGAGTTTTGGATCCAAGCTAGAACAGAGCATTATGTTCACATTGTAAAGCTTCTTGGGATGGCAGGAGAGCTGGACGAGGCATATAGTTTTATCCTGTCCTTGAAGCAACCAGTAGATTCTGGCATTTGGGGAGCATTGTTGTCATGCTGCGATGCTCATGGGGATTCTGAGTTGGCAGAAATTGTGGCCCAGCAGCTTTTTGACAGCGAGCCCAAAAAGAGTGCCTACAGAGTCATGCTTTCTAACATATATGCTGGCGATGGGAGATGGGTTGATGTTGAGAAGATGAGAGATTATATAACCACTGATGGATCAGAGAAGATGCCTGGTCTTAGTAGGATTGGAAGTTATTGAATTTAAGTCAGGGAAAAGATAACTTCATGCTCCAGAGAATATTCTTCCAACCAGGTTCATTCTTCATCACTGGCAGTCTTGCATTATCCAGGAATAAACTCAGAGCTAACTACCATGTTGTCATGAAATCGAAAAGTCTGAATTTCAAAATTATGTATATTAACAGAGGAGGCTCAAACTGAAAGCTACGTTCTTCTTCTTCTTATTTTTTTAATAAGAAAATTCTGATATTACGTCTTGGTGCTGGTATGAGGCAGCAGAGGAAGATGGTCAATATATTTGGTATGGTATTATGTCAGTTCTTCATGAATCTCAAAATAGCCAGGCCTCAATTTCTCCACACTAACCTGTGAATACATTGGAGGTCACTTAAAATTGGAGTGACCGGATGACTTACTATGCAATGCTCTAATGATTAAAACATCCATGTAAATCAGAACCTCCTGCATCGAAATGTATTTTCTGGGATTACAGAAATTGTCGCTGTGCTGCTTGACATTATTCTCGGTGTCACCAAGGTTTTGGAGGTGGGCTAACTGCTCATTGGAATAGAAGCCACCACTACATCAGGATTGAATTATATGCTCGGAATGTGCCTAACTTTGTAATTTTCTTCACTGCCATTAGGTTTCCAACTTTCTGCATGTTCATCAAGCTAAGGCAGCAAACCAATTGCTTGAATGTGGGGACGAATTGTAAATCATCCAGAAGAATATTTTGACTCGAGCAGCTATGGAAGCGAACGTACTGTAATCTTTGCAGGCTTCCTCCTCAAGCTCTGTCAATCGACTCAATTCCTCAGGCACAGGAGAAGCATAATGAGAGCCTCGAGCTTGGGAAATCCCCTAACTTATTTGCATCGTAATCATGCCAGAAGGTTGGATTTTTGGATCACGTAGGAGCTGAAGAACTAATGCTGGACTCTTTTCTCTGTAATTTCTCTTCTGGATATACGGGCACCTCTTCATGCATTCATTTTTTAACCTTTTTTCCCCCCCTGTAATTTCTCTTCAAACCAAATGTTTTTTTTTTTAAAAAAAAATATACATAATTTTTTCTGCAAATGATGTATTTGTTTTATACACGTGATGACATGATGACATGTAAATGATGTATTTGTTGATAAAATTTGGTGTAACTGACCATAATATATTTTTGAAATTTTGTACCTTTTTATGCATACCGATACATGTTTATGATAAAAATAAATTTTTAATATTTTTAAAATATAAATTAAAATACTTTGAATTTATGAATTTATTGTAAAAGTAATATTTTTTTCAAAACATGTAAAAAATATTTTAGATTTTTTTTAAAATATTTAGATAATTTGAAAGATATTTTTTCATATGCAAGAAAATAAATATATTATTTTATTGAGATTTTGTTTGGCAAAAATTATTTTTTTAAAAATCAAAATTATCAAAGTAATTCTAAAAAAGTGTTTGTAGAATACACCCTTAAATCTAAAAAAAGCTTTAATGAAAATATTACAAATAAAATAGGGTCTTAACTTTTTTGCCTAAATGTTGACCAAACAATGTTAACTTGAAATTTTTTGTTTAATCATAAACTAAACCAAAAGCACTAGTTTAACTTGAAAACCAAACAAAATTAAAACTAAAATTTAAAACAAATCAAACCTTTAAAAAAAAACACAAAATAAATAAAAAATTGATTAAACATAAAAAAAACTCAAGACCACAAAGTATATCCAAGGAAAACTTAATAATGTGGTTCTCAAATTAGACCATATACAATTAAAACACGATATTCATTTTCTTTTATTATCAAAGAATCAACATCATTTTATCAAAAAAAAAAGTTTAAGTTTTAAATCAAAACTCTGTGATTAAAACTAAAAAAACTTGTTATTGATGTAAATAAAACATAGATAATTAATAATAAATCCAACAAAGTGATTAATGAAAAGAAATGAACCAAAATTGATTCAAACCATAAAGCTAAGTTAATGTTCTTTTCAAGAACATAAAGAAGACCGCCTTAAAAAACTCAGTCACTATCAAGCCTTCAAAATTGGCATTTTAGGCGTCTAAACAATTACTTTTATTTCTTACAAATTACATTACCGTAACCAAATATGTTTGAATAAAAAAACTAATAAATAATATTAAAATATCAAAATTATGCAACAAGTTTCAAACTTTGAAACCGCCAACTTGAAATAGCCTATATATTCAATAATATGGGATTCAAAATTGATATTTTAACACTCAAAAAAACTTAACCCAAACTTGAGAACCTATAACATGCATCAACATACCTTAAAAAGACACCAAACACCTACTGCTATATTTGATAAAATATAAAAATAATTTTATTTTATCAAAATCAATTATAAATATATTATTCTAGCATCTAGTAGCATCAATAACAACTCCATGCAAGATTTAAACAATAATGAAAATAATTTACATACTAATCAAAATTAAAACCACAATCAATGTAATATAAAAAATGCTTGGAAACATTATTAAACATGTATAAACAAGATAGAAATGTGTCATATGAACATCATCTACTAGACTAAGTGAATATTTTATACCCTCTAAGACCTAATAATGATTGTTGTCCTTTTTTTTTTCAAGATTGATAATTTCTCTTAAAGTTGAGAAAACATGGTGTTAAACTCTTGAACCTTCACATATAAGATTTTATTATCAATATTTGCCTCCCATTTTTCTTTTTTTTGGTTGATTTTTAAGGGCTATTTATAATGTTTCAACTTAAGATTTTTATGGATTTAATCAAAGATTGATCTTTATTAATTAAAGCTTGGCCCTTTGATAAAAATAAGAGAGTTTTGGGTATGTTGAGTTGTGAGTTTTGTACCTATACTGGTTTTACAACAAACTTAGTTTTTGAAGATTTTGTTGGTTTTTCTAAACTTGGAGACCAAAAAGCCTGTTTTTGGCCTTTTAATCTCAAAAGAACAAGTTCAGTTTTTAATAAAAATCCATTGAGAAGGCTTAAAGTGTGAATACATGAAAAAAATTAATGGTTTTGTAAAATAAATATCACAGGCATCGATGACTAAATTAGCCACTTTTAAGGCTTTATAAGAGAAATTCCAATATAAACATCATTGACCACTTAATCTTGGTAAAAAAGAAACATACCTTTTGTTTAGATCCATTCTTGCTCATTTTTAGGTTTGTAACTCCATATTTATTTGTTGAAAATGTCAACTCGATCAGCCTAGAATATGAAAATATAGTGATGGCTGATCAGAGATAAGATGTTGTTGAGTTTATTGAAGAAAATATGATGTAAACATTTGATGAGAGTAGCTAATCTTTGTTGAGGGGGTATTTCTCAATTGAATGATGATAAATTTGCTAATCTTTTTCAAGATAGAACCAAAGGTTAAAAGTCAAAAAAACAATTGTATAAGAAATTGAAATGGAATGTTAAAAAATGACCCAATTAAAGAGAATAAAGATGAGGAACAAGAAGCAAACTTTAGTAGCAGTATTTCAATAAATATTTTAGTATAAAGGCTATATAAGGTAATTCTAGTGGTGATATTTTAATAAACATATTAATTAAGAGATTATATAGGATAACTCAAGTATTGTAAAAATAATTAATATTGTTGTTGAATAGAAAAGATAAAAGGATCAAATAATGCATTTGATTCTTCATCAAATTCAAAATAATGAATTGATCAATTTTCTCAAATTAAAACTTCTAGCTTTTAATGGTGTTGATTTGTTAAAGGACCTTTAATGATTTTTGAATGAAATATGATGTTGATTTTTTAAAGGACTCTTAATAATTTTTGGATGAGATATGAAAGAAGTGTGAGGCATTGGGCTTTACATATTATCATCTTTATTGTTGAAAAGAGATAGTGGTGTCATGATATGGACTCAGGAAAAATGAGACACTTGCATGAATATGTGAAGCATTTAATGATGTTTCTTGATCAATTTCTCTATGAAAGTGTAAAGATTAGAAAGCATAAGCTTTTTTAGAGTTTGAGGCAATAAGATATGATAGCTTTTTGAATATGAAATGCAATTCATTAGATTATTTGAGTATAATTATAAACTTATTTCTATAGAGATGATAAGAGTGAAGAAATTTGTTTAAGGATTAAATGAGTAGTTGTTTCAACTAATTATGTCTCATGGTTTTACATTTTACATAATTACAATTGATTATACAAGAGTTATTAAAACTAGAGAATTTAAAAGGAGAATGTCCAATGAACAAACCAAGAAAGCTTGATTGAAGAGTTATCAAGAAGTGCAAATTACTAATTTGTACTAGGGACAATGTTTCCGAGGCTATTAATGCAGTAGAGGTATCAACCAAGTGGTATCTTTGATGGATTTAGTTGTTTTGATCGACATAACTATTTTTAGAGAATATTGCAATCTGCACCACAAATTTTGGTACATGCATTATTAGTTTTATTTTGTTAGTTTTATGGTAAAAATCATATAGTTTGTATTTGTCATAAGTAAATAAATGAGATACATAACAAGAAATTTTCTCGATTTTTACCAAGATAATAGAGGCTTGGGGGAGACCAGCAAGGGAGAGGTCGTGGAAATAGAACTTTTGTTAGTAGAATGCAAATATAAATTGGGTAAGTACAAATTAAAGTGTTTCTAACTACTAGACAAGAAGCTCAGTCATCTGATACAGTAGTGTCACGTATACTTGATATATATATTTATTGAATACATGGGTATTATTTGATATTAGATCTACTCATTTTTTTATATTACAATACTTTACCATGAGATTTAATAAACAACCCTATTTACAAGAATTTTTTTTCTTAACCCTAAAATTGATGAAAAATAGATATAAAATTTATATACAACTCTCGAGGATATTGTAGATGATAATAGATTGCCAACAATCTTACCATTTTGTTAACTATAAAATTCAAATTAAACTTTAGTGGTTAAGAAATTTTTGATTTATTTTTTGTTGTGTAAATTATGTCGACTACCACCATATAAAAATAAGATTTTGTATTTCTTTGGTTCTTAGAATTGAGCCTATATCTAAACACCTTATAGAATGGTGCTTATGGAGTTAAAATAACTAAATAAATAATTTTCTTGATAGGAGTTTTATTTATCCTAGTGTTTCACTTTAGGATACACCACTATTGTTTGTGAAGAAAAATGATTGCTTTATGCTAATTGAATCAAATGACTATTCATAATAAATATTACCATTTCATTTAAAAAAATTAAAATGAATAGTTACCCAATTAAACCTTTTATAATTAATACAAATTTTGATTTGCTTATTAGTCTAAATGTTATCATTTTACTTCAATAATATAAAAAAACATAATAACAAAACAATTAATGTATTTTTAATATCACATCAAAATCCAATAGTAGTAAGTTTATTGACAACCAATTATCATCTATCATAACCTCACATAAGTCATGTACAAATTCTATATTTATTTTTTCATCAATTAATAAATAAAAGATTGTAACAAATAAGATTTATTAAATTTGATAGCAAAATGTGGTGACCTAAAAAAATACATATATCTAAGTATCAACTTATTTAAAAAGAATTCTTAACATCACTACATTTGATGATTGAACATTTTATTTAGTAATTGCAAAAATTCTAACTAATATTTGAACTTTACCATCACATTTTATACTTCCATGATCTTTT
Source organism: Populus ilicifolia (assembly GCA_015708895.1). Classification (NCBI taxonomy): domain Eukaryota; kingdom Viridiplantae; phylum Streptophyta; class Magnoliopsida; order Malpighiales; family Salicaceae; genus Populus; species Populus ilicifolia. The sequence goes on from SRLM01000172.1 coordinate 1,124,466, forward strand.
CTTTGTTGGCCTTATCCATTAATAATTTTTTATTATATATCTCATATGAATATAATTAAAACATCCATGTGACGATTATAAACCATATGATTTTTGAGATAAAAATATTGTCAATATATAGTAACGAACTTAATAATGATAATATTAAATTCTATAGTACTAACTATACCTCAATATCCTAGATGAACCTGAAAGTGTTAACTTGTTAAACTTGTAATCCAGAGTTATAAAATGAGGGTATCCTTATAAAAAGTAAATTAAAATAAATAGTAAAATTTAATTTTTAATCAACTTAATGTTAAAGAACAAAATTAAAAAAAAACTAATTAGAAAAATAAAAAAAACTTAAGTTAATCAAATTAATTTATTAAACCTGTAGTTTGAATCATATGACTAGAATAACCTAAAAAAAAACTTAAAATAAATTATGACGTCTAATCTCTAATAAAACTAATATTAAAATATAAAATTAAAATTAAAAAACATATATAGATTAAAAAAACATGATATTATTCTAATAAATAATATTTTGTGATAATGACTCGCTCTTAAAGTAAGTGTTATAATGAAAATAGGGTGAAAAGTTAAAGAACTTTGTAGTTCTCATTTATTTAATATAAAATAGTTTTTTAAAAAGTTGTGCTAAATCTGTTTGCCGGGAGTCGAACCCGGGTCTATTGCTTGGAAGGCAATTATCCTAACCGTTGGACTACAAACGCTACTGCGGACGCGTCGGTTGTATTTAAATATTTAAATATTGTAAAGAATGTGACCTTTCAATCTCGCTCTTCGCTTACAGCTCTCAATTACCCCTCCACCACAGCCCTACATAATACTCCTAACATGTTCGATAAAACTCCTCAAAGTAGCTTTAGCCATGCAAATTCCATGATCAGAGCTTGTGCACAGGCTCACATATTTGAAGATACATTAGTAATAAAGATAAAGATTGTTAATGGTGAAATCAAGCCTGATAGTTTACTTTTACGTCACTTATTATATGAATGTCTATGAGGATGTATTCAGAATTGTACGTGGAGCAGCAGCATTAGTTTCTAGGTTGGAATGGGATCCTGTGTTTCGTAGTGCCATCTTTTTGAAAAATGGGTTTTGTTGTTGAAACAAGCAGGGTGTTTTCTGGGGGGGTTTTGAGCCGGATTTAGTGTAGTGGAATTCTATGAGGATTTTGTATAAAGGGTTGCAATTTTTTAACGAAGTGAGATGCAATGGAAAGCATAAACCAGTTTGGAATACTATTGTTGGGTTAATCTCGGGGACTATTGAATTCTAGCTTGCTGTAAGTTGACCAAGGAATTTATGCTTCAAAAGTGGTTTGTTGATTGTAATGATAGTGTAGGCACTGCGTTTTGTGAGTGAGCATGTATTCAAGATTTAGATGCATGAATTCTGCACATATGGTGCATTTAGAGGTTTAGTTTAACTGATTTTAGTAATATGGTCTACTTTGATAAATGATTTTAGTCTGGAGAATACAAGAAGCCTTTGCTTTTCTACAGGAGTCAGAATTTGGAAGGTAAGTGGCCAGACTCTGTGTTGATTTGTAGTGTATTGGTGGTAGCCACTCAGTTGGAAAATGTAGGTTCTGCTACTGAGATGCATGGTTATGTACATGGACATAGACATGGACATGGATTTGAATAAAATATTATGGTTTCTCCTGCTCTTATAGATATGTATTCCGAGCGTGGTTTTGTGGGTTTGGGGCTTCGTGTCTTGAAGAATATACCAAACAGAAATATACATTCCTACAAATTCAATAATCTTAGCTTAGGTCTTGGCTTCTACGTCCTTGCTTCCCAAGCTTTTGAAATGTTTTAGATGCTATAAATCGGGTTTAAACCATATCAGGCTACTCTCTCTCTTTCTGCCTGTTGCCATGTTGGCCTGGTTAAAGATGGCTGGGAGATTTTTAGGAGGATAACAGGATGAATTTTGCTCCCAAGATAGAATTGATCATTATTTTCACATTGTAAAGCTTCTCCGGATGGAGGGGGACGTGGAACATAATGTTATTGTCCTTGAAGCAACCAGTGGATTCTGGCATGCAGGTAGCATTGATGTCATGGTGTAAATGCTAATGGGAATTCTGAGTTGGGAGAAATTGTAACCCAGAAGCTTTTCAATTAAGAGCTGAATGTGGCGCTTACAACTTCATGCTTTTGAACATTTATGCTGGTAATAAGAGGTTGGATGGTGAGCCATGTATAACAAATGCTGAAGGAAAATGCCCGGTATTAGTTGGGTTGGAGCTGAAAAGATAATACGTGTTACTGAGAATTCCTTTTTAAATCAGGTCCAGATTCTCGCTCCTGATGCCTTTGTTTATTTCCTCCATCCAGCAATCTATGATAAAGGTCAGAGCTAACTACCACATTCTCATCAAAAGCTCATTATGATTTTCAAAAAAAATATGAATATTAGCAAAGCTGGCTCAAACTGGAATGTAGATTTTTCTTTCCTTTACATTTCTGTTACTTGTCTAGATGGATGCATTTTGAATTGGAATGGTTGGTTTGAAATAAAGATAGTCTCTTTGTGCACATGCCTTTCAGAGCATCCATTATAATTTCTTAGGAGTAACATATGTTTTGTGTATATTTTCAACTAACGCCTTTACAGGAGGGAGTTTCAATAATTTGTACTCAATCTCTTGTTCCACATTCTCATAAACAATGGTAACAATGACAAAAACAAGAAACGACAACAACAATGATATAACAAAAAGCTCTTTCGCTAACACTTTTATGGGGACTGAGTCATGCGAAACAACTGTAATGATGTAAAATGCAACTTAGTGCTCCTTTTCTGCTGGTTCATGCATTAGGATCTGATTGGTTTTGGATATATGGTAAAATGTTTAGTATCAAGTTGTTTAATTCACCATGAATCCCAAAATAGCACTTGCCAAAATTTCCCCTTAACTATAAAAGGTATCATATAGATGACATTAACACATGAATACATTAAAGAAAGGAGGTTACTGAAAATTGTGGCTTGTTCTGAATACACTACTGTTTAATATGTAAATTAGAACCAACCTGCATAAAACTGTATATTCATCTGTCATTGGGGGGGGGTGGTGGAGGGTGGAGGGTGGGGGAAAGCACTGACTTGCTCATTGAACATAAAAGCTACCACTGATGTAGGGATGAATGTTATCTTTGGAATGTGCCTCATCTTGTAAAAGCTACCATTGCTGTAGGATTCAATCTTTCTTCATGCTCATCAAGCAAAGGCATTAAAACCAATTGCTCCAATGTGGTGAAAAATTGCAAACCTTCAGGGAGCATCCTCATAAGTGAGCAGCTATGGAAGTGAAGCTACTTTAATCTTGGTAGTGCTCCCTCCTCAAGCTAGGTCCATTCCTCAAGAACATGAAAAGCGATGATGAGAACCTCAAGCTTGGGAAATCCGCCAGCCTTGCAGAAGTCTTTCCCCAACTACCTTCCATCATAAGCATACTACAATGTTAAATTTTTAAAATTAGGTAGGACCTGAAGAACTGATGTTGGATTCTCAGATAAATGTCAATAACCTAGCCCTGGAATTATTTGATTGATCCAGGCCAGTTTGGTATTTTTTTCTAGAGGTCTTTCTAGCCAAAGTTTTCGAAGAAGAGGCGGTGGTGACAATGAATCCCAGAGGACAAGTTGCCCTTGGTCAAAAGTATATTTTGCTTCTAGAGAAAAGGAAAGAAGACCCTGCATCTCCATTATGGAAGCATTTAGCTTCCTTGCATTCTCTTCAGCAACATCCATCACTCCCAGCCTTCTGAGCTGCGTCAGCTTACCTAGTTCTCCTGCAATGTCACCACCAGCATGTACACCAGTGAGGGTGAGGAGACTTCCAAATCTACTTATTCCCTCTGCTAGCTTCATCCCACTAATTTTTTTTTTCTTTAACATTTAGAAGTGCCTCAGTCTTACAAGCTTTAGGATCTCGATTGATAATTCTGTCAAGTCCCCACACCTTCTGATATCCAAAGTCTCATAGTGCTCGCAAATTACCAAGTTTGCCTGGAAGCTTGTTTATGTCATTGTTTTTTAATCCAAGAATGTCAGGTGAATCAAGTCTCCTACTTCAAATGGTAGTCCCTTGATCTTGGCATCTTCTATATCCAGCACCTGCAAAAATTTTGCCCCTCCGAAATTCAGCCAGCCATCTTCAGAAAGTTCTTGCTTCCCAAACAAAAATATAGACCAGGGTCAGATATTGTTTAAGCTACGTGCACCTTTTGTCATATCTGGAGTTAAAATACAGCTTGCTTTATGCGGGATGGAAAATCTGAATTGGGGTGAGCTGTTGTGTAGATATCGCAAAGAAACACACGTTGAGGAGAGGAAACAGTGACTTTAGTTCCATTCTCTTGGTGTTCATCATCTGCTTGAACCATTCCCTGGCTCACCAGTCCATTGATATTTTATTCTGCGTGAAATGGTGGGAATGCAAAACCTGAAGGATGGAACCCTAACCCACTATCATCATGAAAGAGTAATGGCAGATACATTACTCTCTCTTCTGCATCTTCCCTTCTCTCCCATCATCAACATGTCACACTCTCCAGCCTCAGTTTCTTATTCAAGATGGGTGCATGAAAGATAATCCTTTTGGTGTTTGGGTCTCTGCTTCTGCAATGGCCTCTGTGCGACTCATCTTTGATTAAAAAAAAAAATGCTGTCACTTTTATAGGCAAAATCTATGTGGGTTTCAGTGTATTCGCCTATTCTTTCTATTTTTTAGTTGCTAATGTTTCTTCTCTCTGAAATGGTCTAAAAGGGATTTTTCCTTTTTATGGCCTCAAGTTATAACAATGGACCATACCAATATATGGCTACATTTTGGTTGTGGGTAAAATCAAACCGAAATGGAATTGGCATTACCCTCTTCATCGGCATCTAGATTGATTAATTTTATGCTTTGAAATTCATTAGTAACCAGAGAAGTCCATGTTAATCACATTATTTTACTGTCTATAAATTTATCTTAATTATCTTTCTTTATTGACTTGGTTGAATATGCTAATGTGTCTATATCTGACGGGAAGAACACTAAATCTCCAAGCCGGTTTTCTTTTGGCCTCAGGTGTCATGCTTGGAGGCACGCCCTGTTAGAGGTAGTAGAGTTGTATTTGCTAGTTACAGAGATGGTTTAGGCCAGGCAAACTTCTTTTCTATGATGTGTAAGCTAGTTGTTGCGTGGTTGGGTATTTTGAGTTTAATATGAAACTTTTGACTTGCTATAAATTAGTTAGAAAACCTACATATAAAATCCAGCCTTTTTCATTTGTTTGCACTAGAAATATTTTGATGCCTTTGCTATCTATTACGTTTTATTGCTTGTAGGTCCAAAAGTTTGCTATGTGCTTTTTAGAATTTTCTGACTCGCAAGCATTCATGTGTGTTTTTTTTTTTTTTTAAGCTGTGCCTTCCTCATGTTTTATGGAGGACTTTACTGCATATAAAAAGAGTTAGATATGAAAGAAAACCATAGGGAATAAGGTTATAAAGGAGGGGAATGACCCATTCATGATTTGTTTAAAGTTCCTTTGGAACCCTATTACTGTGTGATTGTCTATCATTCGAATGTTTTTGATGAAATATTTACTCCACATCAATTGTATAGCGTTTGGAATACTTTTAAGGTATAAGAAACAAAAAGTTGGACAAAGTTGTGCTAGAGCCATCTTCCAATTATTTTGTAGGGCTTATGCTAAGTTTATGCCTAGAAAAAATGCTTAACCCAATTTATCCTCCAAACATCTAAACACAGATTGTATACCAATTTTATTATCTTCAATAAGGTTAAGGCTATTTGAATCAACTGGAAATTTGCAATTTTTATTCTGCTCTGTAAAGTTTGAAGGCTATCAGAAATGTTGGGCTTCCAAGCAGCAAACTTGGATCAGATGTTTCACCTCCATCTGAGCATATCTCTTCAAATGGAATTCAGGACGAGAGATGAATAAATCATGTCTGCTAATGCATTGTAGCTGACTTGTGTCTTTAGATAATCCAAATTACTTTAGAATTCACGTTGTTAGATTGAAATTGATGCTTATAATCTTTATTCAGAACTGCTGAGAAGTTAAGCAATGCAAGTCCTGTTGGCATTTGTGATCATACAGTCTTTATCCAGTATTGAAAATTTGCCGTACACTTTCCTCGAGGCAGCTGCACCTGCTCATCACTCAGAAGCTGCATGTGCGACCTTGCCTTGCACCTTTTCTGCTCTCCTATCAGACTCTTGCATGGAGGCAAAACAAGGTACAGGGATTAATATGTTCATGACCTGTGCTTCACCATATAAAACATGTATTATTGATAGATTCTTCCTTAATTATGAGCGACCTGTTTGCTTATTGAAAGTCCCAATGTTAAAATGGCAAAACTACCAACATTACCTATAAAACATGACTTCCAAATGATGGTACTTTATCAACTCTGATCCATTTCACTGGTAGCTGCTTGTATTACTATATAACTCCTCTTCAAATACGAACCTCCAATACAGCCTTCATCAAACTATGGATGCAAGCAATACACATGTCCTAAGGTAGCCACTCTTGCTCATGACTCAGCAATCAGCAGCCACACTTGCGCCCTTGCCTGCCAGTATTTCCGCTCATCTCTCAGGCTCTTGCACCAAGGCAAAACAAGGTACAACAATTAATAGCACCATGACCTTTGCTTCCCCATATAAGATGTGTATTATTCAAAGATCCTTAATTTTTGGTGACAATGTTCAAATGGCAGAACCTGCGACAATGCCCCTGCCATGTGACCTCTGCTTCCAAATAGGGGTACTCTTTCAACTCTGTAATCTGGATTCGTGGATTCCTGATTGATTTGCTAATTCTATACCACACTCCGTTACTTGGGGAGCTTTGCATAAATTTATATCCTTCATATCAAAAGTGATAGAGTGACATTACTACATCTCAGCACCTTTGAGTTCTCTGTATTACATTCAGTCTTTGCTAACATTAGTTGTCTGAATCATTTTGTGTTCTTTCATCTACTTGCAGGGTTGCATGACAGGTTCTTCTTTCAATGGTTAGTGAATTTCTTCTATTTTCAAATTGCACTCTTGGAGCTTAAGCATGCACCACTTATGATTTCACTTGTGTGCAAGAAGTCCATGTCCTACAAATTTCAGACATATGTGTGGCTCTTAGAAGCTTTGGACAATAAATATGCGAGGACATAAAGTTCATAGCTCATGAAATTTTTTATGTCCGATTCATTGCTGCTGCATTCCAAATTTCTTTAATGCCTTAGTTCTTCCTAACTTTTTTTTTTAAGAGCTTATGATCTTAAATGTTTTTCTATTTATCTTTGCCAACTGCTGGAGAGAGTCAATTGCCAAATTTAAGTTAATGGCCAGAAGAGCCCTTTTAGTTTTTCTATAGTCTGCATGGAGTAGTGAAAAGTACCTGTGCAAATCAAACTCAATAGAACTCAGGAATGCCATTCATTGAAGTGTCGGTATAAAGGTCATATTCTGTTCTGAAGTTTTCCTCTTCTTAATGCTGATTTTATTTTCATTTTCATATTATCAACAGATATGTTGAGCAAACTTAAGATGGTAATGTGGAACTGAGAGGAGACTAATCATAGTGAATGCTACTGGTTTTGCCACAACAGAAAGTTTTGAGGTTATTTAGCTGGGCATTTTATGTGAACATCAAAATCAGATTAACTGTCAGACCTGCCTAGGATTATATACATGATTTAAGCTCACGAAAGCATGTAAACAGTATACAAAACAGCAATGGTGCTGAAAATTCTTCAATGCATACGCTTAAGTAACGTATACTGCACTCTCTTTGCTATACTTGGAATGTTGGATTTGGCTTTTTGACCTGTTAATTGTGGTATGCCGGTCATTCTGCCATGAAACTGCTTGTTGATGCTAATTTCTGTGTTATCTATTTGCCGAAAGTCTTGCCTTTTCTTCCTAACATTTGTTTTTTAATAAAAAACTTGCTGCATTAAGTTTGTCTGTTAAATTTTCACGGCTGAGAATAGAAATTTAGAAGTACAAGTTGGGAAGCTTTCAGGGCTAGCAGCCTTAGTTAATAAGATGGGTTTGGTTTGAGTCTCTTGCGTCTGAAAACTTGTTGAGTCGAAGCTCCTCTCTTGTCCACTGTCAGTCTCATTGGAAATTGGTTGTGCTTTACGAAGACTGACTTACGGGCGGGCCTTTCATCTTGTGCACATTCTGAAAGGGTTTAAACTGCAAACTAGCTTTTAACTGGTACCTTAAATCTCCTTTTCCTGACCTAATCTATATGTTGTTTATAGAAAAAAGAATCAGAATCTTGTTTCCTGAATATAAAAGGGGTGAAGATTATAGGTCGGCAGCTTATTAGAAACCCCTTCAAGTAGCTTGAGAGGCTCATTAATTAGAGAGCATTATAGCAGAGTTTTTTAACGCACTATCGAAGTAAGGACTTGGAAGCGAGAATATATTGTTTAGGACAGCCCATAAACGTTAACTAAGCTTTGTTTAGCTTAGTGTAAGACCATATAATAACCAATGAGCTCAAGCTCAAGCTCATCCCCACTTTGAGCCCAGCTAGCTGGGAAGAAAATCAAGTATTCCATGCAATTCTATGGCGATTTATTTTTCTTTCTTCTTTTAACTTGAAACCGAATCTCTGCTTTTGTTTCCGAGGATGTCATTGGAATACCGTGTGCTAAATGATAACTTGATAAGTTCAATTACTTTTGTTTATTATCATATCTATCCAGTGCTATTCTGCATGTAATGTACCAGATAATCTATGGACCAAAGATAATTATCATATCATTAAAGCCATCAACAAGTTTTTTAAAAGAAGTTGGCACAATATTATTTTATTTCTTGACATGAATAACCAAAATTTTGGTTCAAAATCAAAGGGGCCACTACTACTATGTTCGTTGTTTGTTTTTGCAGTTAAAAAATGTTAATGAAAATTTTAATTTTTTTTTTAATATTTTCAGATTGTTTTAATGTGCTAATGTTATATATATATATATATATATATATTAAAACAACTACTAACACAATATAAAACACTATTGAGTTTCTTGTATTGCAACCAGACACAAGATGATACATGGCCCTTGTTATCAACAAATGAAGCATGTAAACAAGCACGCAGTATGGGGTATGAACATTCTCAAACATTCTTTTTTGGTATGTATTCATTAAAATTATCTTCAATAAAGTGTTTCTTGTTAAATAACCACATCTGACCCGCGTTTAACAAGGATAGCAAGTCGGCAGGCGTGCAAAAATGGCAGTCTCTTTAGTCTTGACGCTCTCGACACAAAACAAAACAAGTTGAATGAATAAAAGGGAAGTAGAGGTGAAGAATTTAAAAATAAAATTAAAAAAGGGGCATTCGGGTATGTGGTACATGTAGTTGAATGAGATGAGTGAGTGAAGAGAGGCAGGAGGGCACGCTAATGCTACAACAGTTTGTTGCTTTTTCGGGTCTAAATCTTAGGTAAGGACTAGAATAAGACAATATAATAATGGGAGGAGAGGGATTGGTGTTTTATGACATGACATGATATAACAATATAGTCTTCTTGCAATATTAAATGTAAATATTAATCATTAGTTTGGTAGATTATAATCTCTTAGGGCCCCATATTTTTAACAAGTTGGTGCAAATCAAGAAAAACAGAGCTTGACAATTTCTATTATCTATAATTCCTTCCTTCGGAATTAATTTATTTGAATAATTAATGACACTAATTGTACTATTCACGATAAATAAATAAATAAATAAATAAATAACAATCAAATAAAAAAATAATTTATAAAAATCTTGAGAGATAATTTAACTAGTCAGGTCTTAAGTTTATTTTTCAATAATTACGAGTTTGAGTTTTTTTAGGGTCATTGAAAATTTATATTATTATTAACTTCAAGGTTTTTAAGTTTAGTTGAGATACGAGCAAGTTGATCCGAATACTCATATTAATAAAAATAAAATAAACTTTATAGAAGAAAAATGAAAACAAAAGAAAGAAAAAAAGACCAAGAGATTAACAATATTAAAAATAAAATTAACCAAAATAATTAATTTTTAAATAATCTATTTTTTTATATTTATAATTTTTTAAATACAAGGACAATATGAAAGATAACCTTGTATAAGAATATTCATGCTAACTATTCAAATTCGTAACTTGAATTTTAAAACAAAAATCACCTCATAGAAGGCAAATCTAAAACTATCATGAAGTCAAGTTTCCATTCAACAAAATACCAAAAGATGAAATTAAAAAAGAAAGTTTGAATATAAAAGGATATAAAAAAATGTATCAATTAAAAGAATAAGGAACAAATTCAATTAAAAAAATGATAAAAAAAATAACAATCAAAATAATAAGGATAAAATATAATAGATACAACAAATAAAAAGATAGAATTGAAAGAAAATTTCAATTCCATGAATTATTTAAAATAAAACAAATTATAAAAAAAAAAAACAAGGATCGACTATGAAAGAAAAAATAAATTGAAGGCATGGAAATCAATTAAGAAAAAAAGAGAAAGAGAAAGAAAATACAAAAGGATAATTGATGCCAAACCAGAAAGAAGTTGGACACATGTGTCATTCAGTAAATTTTAGAAGTCACCATGAAGATTCAAATAGTCATTGCGAAAACGACGCTACATGCATCACCCGAATAACATGAACATGTTTATAAGTGATCACATGAATAGAGTACACCATCAACATTTTAATATTAAATAATATTTAATGCTTATTAAAATACTAAATTTCTTATAATTTAACTTAAAATCAATAATAAAAAGCCATAATAAAATGCCAGAGAGCCTTTGGATGCAAGCCTATGATAAATTGATTTTAAGAAAAATTTAGTTATTTTACTATGCTACAGGAAGTAAAAGCCATTAATGTCATTTTATATGAATTCTTTTTTTGCTTAAAATAGCATTCCGGTTATTTCATTACGCTAAAAACAACAAAAGACCTTGTCACCCTCACTGCCACGACCGATTCGTTTGTTGAGAAGAGTAAAATTATAATTTTATTATTCCATTAATCTAAAGCTATAATAAAAATGCTACAGAAAATGTTCGTTCTTGTTTTGTTAATGCGGAAATATGATATGAAAAGAAGGCATACGCTTTGGACAAAAAAAAAAACTAGATTAAGAATCTTCATCTTTGATCCTAGAATATATTTAAGTAGGTTTAATATTATTAAATATAGTTATAAAATCTGAATAAACTTAATAAATTAACTTTGAACTATGTTGAATCAAGACATGGACTAGTCAATCAAAAACTTGAGTTGACTTGTTAATTTGAAAAAACATCAACCATTAATTTGTTAACTTGGTTTTTTTAAAATAGATATTATTTTTTAATTAAAATAACATCATTTTGATTTTTTTATTTAAAAAAAATTAAGCAAGAACTTTTCTGATTTATGACTTGTGTCTTGTCTTGTGTTAACCTTTAAGGTAAGTTTTATAACAATGTTATATATAAACTAATTGATATTTTTTGATAAATTAAAGGAACATTTAATTTATTTTATGATAACTTTCCTTTATTTTAAAATTTAACTAGAATATATTGTTATGGTGTACCGGTACATATAATCCAAACTTAAATTAACAATGAAAAAATAATAAAAATAAACCAAACAGTACTTGACAACTCTAATTTAATTTTTTTTCGAACTCACCTAGTTATAACGATCATCTTATCCTCCTAAAGAACTAATTTTATATAAAAAAAAATTGGATTGAATTTGAGATTGATCCCACGATTTAATTGAAAATGATGGGTCTGTTTTATATAAGACTGTTTATCTAGGACGGATGTGTCTTCTTTATCTTAGCCTTGTTCCACTAGCTAGTTTATAATCAAGTTTAATATGTTTCATGTATGATCTAATTATGAGAGATGTGTGGCCGATAAGAACTATCAAATCCTTCAATCTCTCTCGTCTCACCCGCTCATTTTTTATGTTTATTTGAATATGATTTGCATAAGAAAAGAGGGAAAGAGTAGAAAGAGGGACATGTTGATTGATAAGTAGGAATTAATAGGAGGGGTAGTTGACAGCTGAATAGGAGGAGGATCGAGTGACTGAGAAAATTTGGTGATGGAGGGGCCATGGCCCCCTGCCCTTTGTAATTTATGCAAGCTTTCTCTCTCATATGATTAGCTTACACATTACACATGGAGACATGGGGATTGACAAACGAAAACTCTTATCCCTGGAGGGAGGAGGGAGGAGGGTGGGGGTAGAGGGCACTAATTCAGAACAGGAGCCGACGAAGAATGGTCGGAGAAGTGAAAGAGACCAAGAGCAACACTAGTAGTTATAAGAGGCAACAACTCCTATCCTTCTCATGAATGCCCCCACTCTCTGGAAAACTCTAGTACTGTCCCTTGTTATTCTTTTTCATGCTCAAACAGCTACCTTGCCCCTTCTTCTAGTTTTAGTATAGCTCACCATTATTATATATATATTCTATGATTACTGCAGCTAATATTGGAAGGACAACAATTTATTTACAAATCTTAATGTTGTTTCTTACACTATATATTCTTAGTTATAATCCAAGTTTTCATATAGAATTAAAATCTACTAGGTTATCATATTTATTTCCTTTGGTGTGTGTGTGTATAATTGCATTCATAAAAAAAATAATTAGTTTCCACAAAAGCCTTCTTCTGGTTTGTGCGTGCATCTCTAAATTTAGATGATTAAATTATTGAAAAAAAAATTAAGATTTTTTTTTAAAGACTGGATGTGTTTGTGTTATGTTAGTTTCTTCAAAACTAAATAGCTTTCTTTGTTTTAGTCTTTACAAAATCAACTATACCCTCTTATTGATAATCTTGTTAATTAGTGGCGTAAGTCACTTTAATTTATTAATTAGCAACTGATCTATGATAAGTTTCATCACAATTTGACATTTATAAGAATTCACTAATTAATATTTTCTTTTCTGAGGAAAAAAATAATAATTCAATAATGTTTTCTTCTGCGAAGCAGTTAGAATGGACATGGAGATTTCAATCCTCTTATTGACAGCTTAAGATATATAAAAGGAATAAAGCAGCAATATACTTAAATTAATTGAATAATATATACAAGAGATTAGCACTTTTAATTACTAATTTTTCTAAATCACATAACATTCTGTATTTTTTAATATTCAAATACTCCATGGAAATTATTCAAACTTGATCTCCATACGGTAGGCTAGAGGCTTATTGGTAGTGAAATTGTTTGTATAATGAAATAATTAATTAATTGTTATCAGCTGGTCTATGCTTCGATCTACCGCAGCACTGAACATAATTTAATACGACAATTCCATTTTTAGACACAATATATTCTTCGACTAAGTCAGCAAGCACTTATCTTTCTTTTTCTAGCATGCAGCAAGGCTCACTTTGATGAATTATGTTCTACAAAATCCACTGCTTATCTTCACAAGAACCCTTTGATGAAGCCCTTATAGATGCTACTTTACCAAATTACCTCTACCAAAGAACCATCATAACCTAGAAATAGCCATGCCAGCCATGACACTTTCAAGGGGGACCTTAACTTTAAATTTGCAACAAAAACTCAGGGGCACAGTCACTGGATGTAGCAATTTCCATTGCTCTATCATCAGAATTCCGGCCGATTCGTGACGGGAACCCTAAGAAACCTGGACCACTATACTACACCTACCACCTAGATAGCTAGTGGTTTGAAAAAGAGCTCGCAGAAACATGTATGCTGATGAAGCACACAGTTAATAGGGAATTCTCCTACAATATCTTAAGGCATCACATCCTCACTGAAGTTTATCCATGTTACAAGAAATCTAAGTAGGTTCACTCATTTTTGGTAAATAATAATAAAAAAAGTCCTCAAATATGAAATGAAGTGCTTGTGATATCATCACAAATCTCTTCTTCAAGAACATGAGGGGGTTGACTTGATGGTTTCTTCTTTAACCACCAGGACTCAATCTAAAATCACTGTGAATACAACCAAGTCCTAAAAAAGACTGCTTGTGTGAATGGAAGTAAAACCAAAATAACGTCTACTCTCCGAAACCTTAGTACTGTGAAAAGACTGATGTTAAGGTTATGCATAGAATCTACATATACCTATAATAATTAATAATCTCAATTTTTATTGTGTCATGATCACCCTTAAATTCTCTTGTACATCTAATCTTAATAACCAGTTAATCAATTGACTTATATGTGTCTATATATATATATATATATATCTTTTAAATGATTATTTTTAATTAATACATTCGATTATTATAAAAAAATGGTCTTAATAAATTTAGTATAAGACGGCTACTCTTCAAATCCTTCAAACACTTGAATTTTAAAAACATTTCATCATAGAAGAATATCTCTTTTTTAACTTTACGTCTTGTGAGTTCCAAAGTACAATCTTTAGCCCAAAAAAAGAGTCATATATAAACTTTGGTCTTGTATTTGACATTATTTAATTACAGCGTTTGATTCACTTCATAAAAAAAATCAAAACGCAGGAGTGTTATTTATAGATTAAATGACTCCATCTTTTAATAATTAAAATATTTAAGTAATTTAGATTTTGAGGATTACAAAAGTGGTCACAGTCCATTTTTTCCAAAAGCAGAAATCATCAATCTTAAAACGTGACAGTCACTGCAATTAGCAGTGTCATGATCCCTCTGGTTTCATAATTCTCCAAAGCCTGGCTAGTTGACAAAAACTGTAAGCGTCAATTAGATGTTTTTCTCATGAAGAACACACAGAAAACTCGGAGGATATGGTTTGCCTCCATATTCATCAATGACAACCAGTTTGAATGTCAACCACATGGAAACGTACTGTGACAACATACCAAGGCATTACTGATCACAGATTCTGTAAATTATTGACTGGCGTGGTATGAGCTAAAAAGGTAATTTGTTGAGACTGGACGGATCAAAACTCAGTAGATAGTGATGATTGTGGACTTTTTTTACAGGACTCCGCCGTACCGCATGTAAAGAATCATATATACGGCACTCATTGTGCTTATTCAGCTGTTGATTCTGTGTTAATCCAATGCAAAGTAGCTCACACATATGAATATAGATCGAAGACAAGCCAACTGTGCACTCTTACCGAGTTTGTACAGGTATATAAAATGTACAGACTGCAAGTCCAGTCCTTGCTAGGGCATATATNTATATATATATAGTGAAAGAATTACCCAGTGAAGAGGAACAACATTCACACAAATAAGAGTATATAGACATTTACCACAATAATAATATCAATAATAGGTGCTACCATTCTGGTATATGATCAAGTTCTGCAGGAGTAGTATCTGATTAGGAAATCTTCATTTGGATTGCCCATTCCCAATTGGGACACCAATTAAAATCTTTTAAATGAAAATGGGTGGCAATTATACAAACTTTTGGGTTCATCTTCCATTAGTCTCATATATTCTGAATGTTATAAGAAGACAAAAGAATGATTAATCTAGATGAATATATAGCAGCTCGAGATGCCTGTGTTAAATCTTGAAATCCTATTTTAGGCCTTCACCGAAGTGTATAAGCTCCCGAGTGAGTCGCAAAGGTTCCTTTTTAACTAAAATGCTCGCTTTCATCTTGTAATCGAAATCTCATCAACCAAGTAGTTTAATTTGAGTTAAAACTCCACTATTCTTATTCTCTTTTAGGCTTTTCCAGTAAGTGGTTCTTAGACACGATTAATACCTTTTGGATTGGTGTTATATATATATAATTATCAACGAACAATGGGGCTTAAAACAAAGAAAAAATTATTTATAGAAAAAAAATTATTGGATTAGGGTTTGGATTAGGGTATCCAAATGAGATATAAATCATAATTGTGTAATTATAGTTAATCCTGTACATATACTGTTTGTGCATCTGATATGAGAGAAAAAATCAAAAGGTTCTTTCTCCTTCCAGGTTAATAATTTAAGAAGAAAACCTAAAGTCATCACATTTATGATTATTTGTTTGATCTATTCAACCATACGCAATCAGTATTCTTGTCCACTTTACTAATAACACCTTACGTTGCAGCAAAAAGAGGGATCTAATTAGTTAATGTTCTTGATTAGATTGTCTATTGTTCTTCCTTTTTATAATAAAAATACGTATTACCGTAGTGCATGAGAAAGGGATACATGATGGAATGAAAATGGGAGACATCCCCACATCCTCGATATTATTATTAGATGCAGGGTCATAGTCCTTCTTTTATAATGTACCTCTCATTTATCACCTTTGTCTTTTGCTTCCATTTCTTCTTCATTCACTAAATGTTCTTTGCTCTCTTCCTCTTACTTAATTCCCTACGTTCTCCCTCTCTTTCTCTCAACACCCAGTACTTAGGGTTTTGCTCTATGAGGGATCCCCTGCCATAAATCTGTGTTGTTTCTCCCTTTCATTGGCTAAGGTACTTTATCTTGGGAGGGAACAAAGAACATACATCTAGCTCCTCCACGGGAAAAAAGAAAGGTACTTCTCTTTTTATTCACATGATCAAAGAAACCTAGCTAGATCACAAACAGGTAAGCATTTGTAGCTCCTTTAACCCTTCACTATGCTAATAGTTCTCTCCTGTTTTTGTTGTTTTTGGAAAGCTAAAGGCTAAAAGATACTAGAGTGCTTTGGGTTAAAGCCTCTGGTTTAGGGCTTTGCTATGTTCATATGTACTATATATAAAAAAAGACATGAATATACAATTATGATGAATTCACTATTCAGATCCCATTTTCAGAAAATTTCACAAGGATATTATGGCTTTAAAATTGATCATGCAACTGAATTCTTCTAAATTAAGTAGCAGCCTGGATTATGTGTGAAGAAGTAAGAAGAAGAAAGAGAGTTAATGTTAATGGCATGGAAATCTAAATAGAAAAGACAAGTTCTAAACCAAAATTTAAATTAGGAGATGCAGAAAGCTTGCTTTGGTAGTTTTGAGGGCGAGGTGAAGGAAATAATGTTCTTTTTTTTTCAGAAATTAAATAGGATGAATTAAACAGAAGATGAAATAAAGAAAGAAAGGCAGGGAGGCATAATTAGAAGGGGCCGAAAGAGGAGAAAAGAAGAAGAAAAAGAGAGTGAGGTTGTTCAGTATATATAGTTACCAAAGAAAGGGAAGTGTCAGTAAATTCTCAGATTTCAGTTGCTGTGCATGCATAGATCAAAGATTTTTTTTTCTTCCCTCTCTTTATGGGAGAAGAACAAGGGATTTCTGTCTCTGCCAGATGGAGAGAAAGTGAGATGTGGGATGGGATGCACAGACACAAACACAAATAAATTTGAGATTTACCCAAATTTGAGTTTGATAGGAGAGAGCCTAGGTAAAGTAATTTGGGATGATTCTACTTAATTTTCGGACCTAACAGAATCTTCATATTAAACCTAGTATACAAGTCCTTTATGAATTGAAGAGAGAAATCAAGGAAAGTAAAAGAGAGGAAAAATTAAAGAAAACATCTAAATGAAAAGAATAAAGTTCTGCAAATACATTATACCTGACATAACATTCTAGATAAATCTGAAAATCGGAGGTGGGAAATAAGATCAAAGAGCTTCAATTATGTAGAATCACAAAAAATTCCTGATGGAGTTTATGTATACTCTCCTTGTGCAGAGAAAATGGCTTCATCCAGCTCTTACAACTCTCCCTGTGCTGCCTGCAAGTTCTTGAGGAGGAAATGCATGCCAGGCTGCATTTTTGCACCTTACTTCCCACCAGAGGAACCTCAAAAATTTGCCAATGTTCACAAGATCTTTGGAGCAAGCAATGTGACCAAGCTCCTCAATGAGCTTCTCCCTCACCAAAGAGAGGATGCAGTGAACTCCCTTGCATACGAAGCCGAGGCAAGAGTAAGGGACCCGGTTTATGGCTGTGTCGGTGCTATCTCCTTTCTCCAGAGACAAGTTCACAGGCTCCAGAAGGAACTTGATTCTGCCAATGCTGATCTGATTCGCTATGCCTGCAATGAAATCCCAACTGCATTGCCTGCACCACCAGGGGCAAGCTCAATTCAATCAATGGCTCCTCGTCAAAGGCCGGTTGAATATAATAATAGAAGGATGGGCAATGAAGGGGGTTACTATCAAGCTCCAGGCATGCCAATTCCTTATACTCTTCCTTGGAATGATAACCCTTCAGGGGATTCCAATGAAGGAGGAGGAGAAGGCAACATGTGATCAATTGAGAGAGAGAAACCCCATGTAGGGTTTATAGCTACCTTGAGGGCGCATGACCTGCAGGGAGTCATCTTGGTGTGGTATTATAAGGTTTCTAGCTAGGTAGCCTCACATGGACTCTTTAGCTAGAATACTTCATTAAGTACTTCTTCTAGTTGTTACATAGTAATATATTTGGTCGGTTTGGTAATTAATTATACACATGGCCTGCTAAAACCAAGAACTTAAGTAATCTGCTTGTGGTCTTAGCATGGTTATTTGGGACCTAAATAAGGCTGTAGAGCATGGTGTGTGTGAAACCTTTGTTGAGTCATTAGTGCAACTTCAGGCAATGTGCATGTGGAGTTGCTACTTCTCTGTCATTGTTTATGTTTGAGAATAAATGATATCTTTTTTTTTTGTTAATAAGAATAAATGATATCAAACTTAAATAAGTATAAAGCGGATTCTCTAGCCTAAGTCTACGGTTTTATCCTCCTTTGCACTTAAATATTCTAACTTCTAGCTTTCTGCGTTTTTCCAGTGGACCACTGAGGTAACCTTTTCTGCTAAATTTATTCAACTAATTCTTAGCCATAGGTTTCGAAAACACCCATACGTATAAAAGATGTCCAAATTGATCCTCCGGCTTGAATCTAAATACAGAAATGAGTTCGTTTTTATGTTGGTCAAAGAGAAAGTTGCACCTAACTGCTCAAAGTTTCTCTTTTGCATAACTATCATTCATGTTTTTCTCATCGAGGCCCTTGTACATATTATCATATTAACGGTGACTCGCAACAGTACATGAAGCAGTTCTGAAGAAATGTTAAAGCGTCATCGCTCTTTCAATATATACAACGCAAACTCAATTAACATTTAGCAGAAAAGGTCGAGTTTGATGAACAGCTGTAACTCTTTCTGCTTCTTTTGAAAAATTCAATTTCCAGCGTGTGAAGGTACATGTTTCGCTACCGGCTGAAGCAAAGGAGGGTACGGCGTGTGAATATGTGTGTGGGCTCAAATTTGTATAGTATATTTCTCCTTTTCAGCTCGTGAAGGCACCCACCTCTTGTTTCTATGGTTTTTCTATTTCAAATATCTACTAAAACAGTAACTCACAGTTTTTTTTTCCTGGTTTCATTGGATCCGTTTCATAAAGTGATCGTTCTCCCATGTAATGGCTTTCAGCTTTTGCTTCACCATTAACTGTTCTCATCCCCTATATTTGTAGACAAAACAGTGTGCCCCTGTAAGCTAAAAGATATTAACAGTACCCTAGCAGCCTACTCTCTCTGCTCTCTCTCTCTCTCACACGCACACACACACAATCGTGTGCTTAATCATGCATGAAGAATGAGAACCATTTCTTATAGAAAAAAGAAATCCCTAAGAACAGTCTAAGAAAAAGAAAACCCTAAATTAAACCCATAAAATTATAGAATTTATTAGGGTTTCACATTGCACGTCATTATTGATCTGACCAGCAGCATGTTCTCTAGAGTACTCTGAATTATTTTTTTCCAAGAGAAAAAGAAATAATTAAGGCACAAGCTGGGCATGTCTCCATATTCGGTTTTTGATCAGTACTCTACTATACATAAAGTTCGAAGCTAAAGAAGCAGTGTTACTTTATTGATCACACACACATGTATGTATGTGTGTGTGTGTGTGTTTATGAGTGTGGAGAAACAAATGGAATTTTCACTACTTATTTTATATGTTTTTTTTGGTGGAAGAGAGGGAGAGATGACTATGAATTTCCTTATTTTCTTCGACTGTCTAATGCTTTTCATTCCATTCTCTCTCTCTCTCTCTCTCATACATTCATATGTGGTTTTAATGTAGCAGTACACAGCTTTGATCAGTAAAACGTCCATCTCTTCTGTTTCTAACTTCACTTTTTGTCAGACTCGTCTCGCTCTCTCTCTCTCTCTCTCTCTCTCTCTCTCTCACACACACACACACACACACACTGATGTGCTCTAAATGACATGCTATATGCTTACTTTCTTTCGCTGTTGCGGGCATGCAGATAAACACTGTAACATTCATAATCATCAGGGAAAAAAAAAAGATTAATGTCCCCCCTCTCTCTGTCCCAATTGTATGATCTGGATTTGGGTCAGGCAGCTTCATGGTGTGAGGGAGAGATTAAGTCACCACTTTTGTCCTCCAATTCATCGCCTCCACAGCCACCTTTCTCGAGATCACCAAAACCTTACCTCTATCCTCCTTGGAATTTTTGGCGAACAAAATCTAGTGTCTGACCCCCTCCTGATTTCTTCACCATAATTAATTATATTCATAAAATATGTTGTAGATATTATGGAATGTACACACAGACAAAAACCACTATTGAAAAGAGTTCATCATGTATATGAATTGTGATGTGTGTACTGTAGGATCAGAAGGGAAGTCAGAATGGAAGGAAAGTAAGGCCTTTTCTGGACTCAATGTTGTGTTCTTTAATATATGGAAAGAAAAGAAAACTGTAACAGTTAGTGATTCAGAATCTATCAAACCCATCATCAATCTTTCTCTGATATATATGTATGTATATAATCAGAAACGAAAACTTCAAAGACGTGAGAAAGAAGCAAGTAACTGGGGAAACATGGCAGCTGCAGGGAGGCATAGACAGGACAATCTAACCTAACAGCAAGTGGGCCGTGGTCTATGCCTGTGCCCACACACCATTTGTTTCTTTCTTGTGTGTACGTGTGTGTGCGTGTATCTATGAATCCCCCTCGTTGTAGGGTTTCGGGAGAGACACCAAGTGAGTTGCTCAGGTGAGATGTCTTCGTCGTTCTATCACTTTCATTCCCACACATGCCCTCAACAAATTTGGAATTATAACAGTTATAAAAATCCTTATTTCTCCCTTTTTATTTTCCTTGAGCTGAAAAAATATATTATCTACTCGTATCTTTATTTTCTTAATTCTTGCAAGATTATATCATGGTCTCCAAATCATCTAACCTAACTAGTTTTGGATACATGTGATTTAGGACCTGTATGGGGTCAAGATAGCATCAGAAGCACCAAATGATTGCGGCTACATTAATTTAATAACTTTTATTTAAATATATTCTTACATGAACACATTTACGCAATACAAAATCGCACAGAGTTATCTCCATACCTCAAATATGAAATTACTCACACCTACTAGTTAACGATGCATTGAAAAGGAAAATGAGAGTCAAACTCCAAATGATCTACATGACTTGAAACAAACCACTTGGTTAAGCGTGCGTAGTTAACTGAGTGATCATGAAATTAACCAAGTTTTGATTAAGCTATCGCTAATCATGAGGTGGTAATAGCACAGTCACTGGAGTCAATCTGGGAGGAAAATCTGCCCTCATCAATGGTAAAACCCTTCCGTGATGGCCGACCCCGCGTCAACATATAGGGAAGGTAAGCAATCCCTCGTGATCCAGCACTTCCTCTCCGCAAGATTTTCTCTACAGAGTATTGAAGTGACTTCTCTAGAGACCACCCACGGGCCATTTTAAGGGAACAACCCAGACCCGGAGAAGGGTCCATCTGCGCAATCTAAACACAGTAAGGTCTGCCATTACGGTATTGGAATGTTTTGCAGTCTGATAGAAAAAGTATAATATTAAAGTGTTTTTTTATTTAGAAATATATTAAAATAATATTTTTTTTAAAAGAAATTTGATATATAGAGAGAGATATATATCAACACATTAAAATAATTTTAAATACGATTTCAACTACATTTTCAAGGATTATTTAAGCTGAATTTATTGTCTTCTCTATCCAAAAAGAATTTCTTGATGTATATAGCTTTTAATATATTATCTATATTTTATGTATCCAAATTCATGACCGACCGATTGGATTTCATATTTTTCCATTTTTAATTTTGTTGCACCACAATTTCAGTCTCGGATTAAGCTCTTGATAGTGCTGGCGAAGGATGGATTGAATTGTTAGGTGAAGGGAGGGGTGAGCAAGATAAGAATATCAAGAGATAACTTTACTTTAGGAAGATTATAAATTTCTTTTAGGAGTGGTGAGGGTTTGATGATAATTTTCAAGAGTCTAATATATATGAAAATATATATACCAAAGACCCAACTACTGAAGTAATTTTGAAAAATTTGAGGGGCCATGGCCTGTCGACCTTTGCTTACACGCCACCCTTACTTGATAGTGTGGTATTCAGGAGATCACTCTGGCTAATGCTAGGTTACAATTCCCAGATAAAAAAGATGATGATAGTGAAGATAAATGAAATAAGATAAATAAAATTATATTTGATAATATGGGTAAGATATATCGATTGTTTTTATATATTGTTTGTTTAGTTTCAGTAAATAAGATAGAATAAAATATGAAATAATCTAATTTACATTTAATATATATTATTATCAAACTTACATAATTTTAAAAATAATTAGAATTTTTTTACTTTAATTTATATTAAATGTTAAAATTAATAATATTATAATAAATATAATTATAAAATCTCTTAGTTGACCCTAGATCTGGACAACTCCAATTTTAAAAAAAAATTAACGAAATGATTGATCTGACTTGATTTGATCAAAACTCAAGTTAATTTGGGATAAAGAATGAGTCAAAAAACTCATTAATTTTTTTTAAATGATCATAATGACCCAAGAAAAAATACGGGTCAAAATTTTTTTTCAAAAATTAATCAAAATGATGTTGTTTTGATTCTTCTTCTTTTTTAAAGAAAATTTTAGGTTAACCCTTTAGATACGTGACTTGTGACTTTTCTCTGGTTGATCCTCAAATCAAGTTTTAAAATTATAATAATAATTAATTATTTTTATATATACATTGACTCAGATGAACCTAATTCGACACTTTTAATCTGTAACTCAGTCTTTGTCTCAGGTCGATCCTTAAGTTAGATTTTAAAATTATAATAATAATCATTTTTATTAGTGACTCGGGTTGACTATCTCGACCTGTGACTCAAGTTTTGTTTCAAGTTGACCCCCAATTAGATTTTAAAACTATAATATCAACAACTTTTATTTTTATATTAATCCAGGTTCACCCTCTTGACTAGTGATTCGAACTTTGTCTTAGGTTGATCATTAAGTAAGATTTTAAAATTATAATAATTATTATTTTTATTTTTATATTAATTCAAATTAATCTGGTCAACTCGGGTCAAGGGTCACAACTCATTACCCAAATTGTTTCCTAAATTAATTCCAAAATTGCTTTATAAAACTATAATCATAATTATTTTTATAAATTACCTTCTAAAACTATAATAATTATTACCGTGCTTGTTAACCCCAATTCTCCTTTCAAGGACACTACATTTTTTTTTCTTCCCCTTGCGGGCGGGATGGTAGGAATGATTAGATATAGTTCTAATGTTTGGAAGCAAAGCCACGGAACATTTCTTTGTTCCTACGATAACATTCAATGAACGTAAGAAAGGAGCAAACATTAATGAATTGGATATTAAAAAAATAAAGAGAAAGAAGGCATTTTAAGCTATCTAAAGATTATTTCTCAACTAATTAATCATGTTACCCATCTTCGGATAAAATTTGTGTAGTAGCTTTAGCCCCACAAAATGCATCATGGTCCGGATCTATTGGGCATGCTTAATTTTAAGCTTTCTGCATGAAAGAAGAAAAGAATGCTTTAATTCCAAAACTTCTGCACCCATATTTAAGCTCAATCAAGGGGGATTAAGCAATCATTAAGCTCATGTTTATCCCTCATACAGCAGTACTGCCTCCCACTGGCCGCATGTATGAAGGAGTTGTAGAAAAAAAAGGCTTTATAAGTGGCTACTACAACATATATATTCTCTGTATCATGCCTTTATTTCTTACATGCACTGAATTTGAGTATTTCTTTTGTCAACTCAGCAATGATGATGGCCATGGTGGTTGCCATGGCGTTACAAGATATTGTGGATTAAAGAACTACGCTTTTCTTGATACGCATTTTATGTTTGACAATGGCTATATAATTAATGAAAGAGGGCGATACTGTATGAATTCATACACCAAGATATTGTAGTACAGATTTAGATTTGATGAAGAGAATAAGAATATCTTCTAGCTGTTCGTAGCGGTGGCTTCTCTAAATTTTTTACTTCGAAGGATGTGGAGAAGGAATACCTTCTCTAATCATATGCGCAGAAAGTGTCCCTCATGGAATATATTGCCAGATTTTGACATGTCGAAAATGACAATATCAAATAAAGTCGAACTATTGTTAAAAGGGTATTTCAAACATATCAAGATGCCCCATCAAAGGTCGTCCCAAGCAAGGTTTTAATTCAAATCATAAGAGGAGCCACTGCGCGCTGATTTCTTGATTGACTGTGTGATTCAGAATAATTATGGTGGCTTAATCTTGATTGAGAAATGGGTATTTAATTGATAGTCTCATAAGTATGAGTGATATTGTCGGGCCGGTTTTACACATATCCAAAAGAACAGTCAAAGCTTCTTTTCTTTTTACCAACACCTGTTTTAAACTAGTCAATATAAATGGGCAAAAGTCTAATTCAATGTTAACTATCTTTATGAGTCCAACGTATAAATTTTTTTTGTTCAAAAAAACGTAGCTAGTCGATTCAACAACTTGCTTTTTAAAAGGAATTGATGTTGAAACTTCCATGAATGACCTAAATTAATACATTTGTTTTTTTATTTTTTTATGATCGATATTGAATTAACCTGGAAACATATTTGCATATAAAATGTAATTAAATTTATAAACAATTATAAAACACTTATGGAAATTAAAAGTAAATTTATGAGAAAATACACCAAAAATAACCTTTCATTTGAAATAATATGATAAGAGTTATGGTGTTTTTTTATTAAACATAAATTAACCTTTTATCACCAATAAATTATTTAAAGACAAACAAATAATGAACATTCCTTACATGACCTAACATAGTATATGAGATTCAATATTAATTAGGCAGACATTAAGGTAACCAAGGTTTTTGGAACATTAAACAGTTGTAAAGAAATTATAATACCCTCAAGGATTAAGAATTAAAACTTATATATAAACAACATAATTATTAAGAAGTGATTAGATATTCAAATTCTTGTTTTATTGGATACTTAACTTAATAAAATCGACATCATGATATGTTTTTTTAATTAGCTATATTATAGAAGTACAAACAATGATTATTTGTTATTTTTATTGCTTAAACAGAGTATCATATATCATTTTTTACTGTGACATTACAAGCTATATCATTGAGGAGTTTTATTTAAAAGCTTAAAATTGTTTATGAAATTTCCGAGTCATTAAAGATTTGTAACAATAAATCTATTATTCGTCTAAGAACAATAAAAGAGAAAGTCATAACAAGCTTATCAATATTAAGTATCTAATTATTTGAGAAGATATCAAATCAAACAAAGTGGTTGTTAAACATATTAGTGGTAGATTTATGATTATTGATCTATTGAAAAAAAGTTTATCACTTAATATTTATAAGAGATATGTCAAGCATATAAGACTAAAAAATTATGTAGTTTTTTTATGTGATTAAGATACTTTTTTGCGTTTCCATTGTATTTTATTGATTTGAAAGACTTCATTAACTTTATATTTGTGCTCTTTTATTTGATTGTATATATGAAGTTTAGAAAATGACAATACATATTTGAATTTTATTTGGTGAACATTAATTAACATTTAGAAGAAATATGTACCTTATATAGTTCTCATTCCAAAAAAGAAAGTTGCATTGTAATTCGTACAGGATAATAATTGCTCTAAAGAATTTATTGGCATGATTAATGCAATTTAAAATATTTCAATAATATTAGGTATATATTAAACATTCGAAAGGCCAAGTAATAAAATATTAGTTATGTTTCAATTTTTAATTAAATTAAAATGTTATTTTATGGACCATTGTCCATTTAATAGTTAAATAATTAAATTCTCCATATCAATTATTTTTTTCTTTTGAGATTGCATGGTGACAGTATGTAGTTATAATCCCTCTATTTATGGGGGAAAACCGGCTTCAAAAATACACAAGTCAGAAATTTCACACAGAACAAAGGTCTCTTGTCTAACGAAAAAACTCTGTAATTTCTCCATCAATTATGTAGATTAAGGTATTGGATAGACTAGATAAATATTTATCAATTACTTTTTCATGTCTTATTATTTCTATAGTCGTACAATGGAGGTAAATATGTTTTTGAACTTCCACTTTTAGTTTACGATAATATTGCTAACAATACAGTTAACCATATTGTAAATGAATCTAAACAAATAAATCATCATGTCATTAATTATTGACCAAACCTAAGTTAATATTCTTGTCATGCCAATTTCCATCGTCAACATGACAAAATTGTCGCCCTACTAGTTCATTTCTTTACTAGGAATTTACAAATTGTATGTCAATTTCGATGAAATCATTCACCAATCAAGGAAAATTCAGTCATAAATGAATAATTTCCAACTTCTATTGGTCTTTTGGGTAATGAATCAACCCACTGTTTTAATCAGGCTCCCAAGCAAAATAGCCCAACAACGGGAAGCTCCAAGCTTTGGGACTGCTTGCTTGTATGAGCCCCATTCCCTTCCATTTATTACAGAACAGTGAACACAACACCACGCTGACTCTGCAAACACGTACTACGAAAGACACGCTCACCATGCAACTGCAAGCTTGTACATCCCACTTACCAAACTTGTGTCACCCCATTATACCACGTGTCCTTTCCCCCATCTCCATCTCTGCAATAATCTACAAGCTGATCTTTAGCTAGTCCCAGCAGCCTCTCCATGGCTGACTTTCGCCAACAACAGCAACGGCTGAGACCTGGTGGTCAAGGCACAGCGGGCATATTCCTCCCTGGAAAGGGTGCTTCAACTTCCCAGGTTTTAGCTGTTGTGACCTTGTTGCCTGTTGGTGGCACCCTTCTCTTCCTTGCAGGTCTCCCTCTTGGAGGGACACTTATTGGGCTAGCCTTGGAAACGCCACTTTTTGTTATTTTTAGCCCAGTTTTGGTTCCTGCAGCTCTTGTCATAGGGCTGGGCGTGGTTGGATTCTTAACGTCTAGTGCTTTCGGGGTCACCGCATTCTCATCGCTCTCATGGATGGCCAGCTATATTCGAAGCCTGATCAGAGGTCCCTTGCCACAGAAATTGGATCAAGCGAAACGGAGGACACGGGAAACAGCAGGACAAGTGGGCCAGAAAGCTAGGGAGACGGGCCAGATTGTTCAGAGAAAAGCCCGAGAGGTGACATAGGGTGGTCAAGAGGGTGGGAAGACATAAAAAGGGTTTTCAAGATTGTGACATGATTGATATATTGGGCTTTGAAGCCTACTGAAGCTTATTTCTTTATAAATAATTCAAAAGAATCTTTTGGATATTAAAAAAACAATACTGCAGAAAACTAGTCCAAGTAAAATGAGCATTAATACCTTGAGAAAGTGATGCTGGATCAGTTTTTTTTTTTTTTCAATTTGTTAGAAAGCAAAATGTTAAACCAGATATGAGTAACAAAATGTGTAATTAATTGCTAAAGTTATTTATCTCATTAGTAAAGGAAGACACGGTGGTCGAGTCTTAGAGACGACAAGTTTTCTCTATTCTCCATTCTTACATCATGAAGAAGGGATTTAGTATATTTTCCCAAGCAGTTGTATGTCTTGTTCCTCTCGAGTTCTAATAATAACTTTTCTACGAATGTAATAAGAAAGGACTATCCTTCAAGGTTGGTTTTTTTCTTCTTCTTTTTTTCCATTCAATTATAAAAAATAAAATAAAAAAGATTTAATACTCTAAATATGAAATATGAAGTGTCTTAAATGATCTTTTGCATCTTATCACTGGTGGCAAAAAGCATACTTAATAAACATGACTTAACAAATTGATCCAAAATTAAATTAGAGTTGAGTGTTTTTTACAAGAAATATTTAAAAGTTGACTTGGTATAATTAAATTAAAAAATTAAATTCACTAATTGACAAAGCTCAAAAGAAGCTAGCTTTCACGGGCTAAGAGGCTTGTTGAGCCAGACCATGGCTCAATGTTGGCTGGAAGCATTAGCTGCCGGCCACCTCCTTTTTGCTGTCGTCGTATGGTTGCGCAATGATTACCAAACCACTAAACTCTTGATAATGCCGGGTGTATTTTTTTATAGTGCCTTGTTTGGTGAAATGTCCATTCAATTTTCACACACAATTTTCAACAGAGCTTCACTTCTTTTCTTCTTTTTTCACCTCCGACAAAGTGGATATTATCGTAATTTTCAACTCCGAAATAGAAGGTTTTTGCTCAGAATCCATCATGCAAAGAAGATGATTCTTCAAGATAGAACAATTTCTTGGAGCTTGACGGATCATGAACACTCATCTGGGATTATCATGTGTTGTGTGAGACAGCAACCAGAAACTTCTCACAATAGTACCGTTACACATCATCGTTTACTTCAAAGGGTAGGTCGAAGACGTCGCTTGATAGCAGAAGGTCATGCTTAATTTTACTGTTGACCAGCCAAATAGTTCACCTGCGGAATGATACAAATACTGTAACTTCTTGCACAAAGCGACAACTTGTAACTTAATCCCTTCGAATAACAGGTATGAAGGATGACCTAACCACGAAAAAGTCTTCATAAAAATGCTTATGCTTGAAGTACAACACATGGAAAGGAATGAAGTCACCAACAATTTTAATTACTAATAACATATAATCCAATGATGTGGTTCCATATACATGGAGACAAAGCATGCTAGCCAGAATTGGTAAACTTGCGAATTCTGCTTAGGTCATACAGGAGGAGAAATGAGCCAAGTCAGTGACTTTTGAGTTGCAAATTTGTTGCGTTCAAAAGTGGCATATTTGTTGGTAAGGTGATGAGCTGATGATCCCTTATCAGGAGGCCACCAGAAATATAATAAAGGGGTGCATGATATATGTTTATTGTGTGATCCTGCTATTCATTTTCTGTCATGAAGATGGCTGCCCAAAACAACCGTCAATTCCATCTCCACCACGTTTATTTCTTCGCAATTATCCTTACTCATGTTCTCTCCTCCAATGTCTTCATCGAGTCAAGCAGCACCATGTACCCCTTTAGTTGCTCTGACCAGGTTCAGAATTGTGATTCCTATCTATATCACATCTCCGAAGGCCTTTCCATTGAGCAAATAGCTTCTTTCTACTCAGTGAAGTCATCCAATGTTGAGCCCATTACTCATGGCCTCAAACAAGACTATCTTGTATCAGTTCCGTGCACTTGCAAGGATGTGAATGGCACTCAAGGCTACTTCTACGATACCATCTATAGTGTACAATCTGGCGACATATTTGCCAATGTTACATGGGTTCTCTATAGTGGGCAAGCTTGGGAGGTTCCAGGAGTGGAACGGCTATTTATTGCTGGAGATAAGATTAGTGTGCATCTTGTATGTGGATGCGTAGAAGTAGAGACTGAAGAGATTGTGACATATACGGTTCAGGAAAATGATACCCTAACAGGGATTGCAGAACTTTTATCTGCAGAACTGACTGGGATTAAGAATCTAAATGAAAGATTAATTCGAAATCCAAGCTTGATTGATGTCGGATGGGTTTTATTCGTTCCCAGAGAGAAGAATGGAATTCAAGCACCGAAACAAGGTCAGCAATTAACCCTTCAAATTCTTCTTGCAGAATCTAAATGTTCTAATTGTATGGAAAAAATAATCTTTAAATGATAGGTAATTCTTGTTCAAACCAGGAAAGCAACACCATTTGGCAATAATCCTTGGTACACTGTCAGCGGTGACTTTATTTTCAGTTTGTTCAATGCTGTTGTTCCTCCACAGAAGAAACACAGACCATAAAAACAGAAAAGAAGACCCAGAAGTTGTCAACAAAGCCCGAAGTCCCACGAGGACTTCCTTAAGGACCCTTTCTCGTGAAAAGTACATAGAAGGTCAGTCTCCCAACGTGACTCTGAAGCAACTACAGAGCAATATGGCTTCAAGAGAAATCTATAAAAAAAAAAAAAAAAACAACTGAATTTGAGGAAGTATCTTATAGAAATTAGCTCAATTAATCGAAAGGTGTTAATTTCCATTGCGATTGCTCATGTTGAACTAAATTTCTTGGTGTAGATGCAACCTTTGAATCCGAAAGGCCAGTAGTGTATAGTTTGAAGGAGATAGATGAGGCCACAAGTCAATTCGACGAAAGCAGAAAAATTGGAGCGGGAGCATATGGGATTGTGTACATTGGTACTCTGAAAGAAAGGGTATGATATGATTTCACTACATGCTTATAGTTTGAACAAATTTAAATCAAGTCACAAAACCTTGTTGCTAAATCGAAGTACAGGAAGTTGCAATTAAGAAAATGAAGTCTTCCAGATCAAAGGAATTCTACTCAGAGCTCAAAGTGTTGTGCAAGATACATCATATTAATGTGGTAAGGATTTTTTTTTTTTCCAGAAAAAGGGTACAGAACACTCCAAAAAACAAAGGATTAAGTGATAGTTTTAATGAACAAAATGTTATTCCTTAGGTGGAGCTGCTGGGATATGCAACAGGCGATAATCACCTCTATTTAGTATACGAGTATATTCAGAATGGATCACTTAATGATCACCTTCATGACCCTCTGCTAAAAGGTATTAGTGTGATAAACGCTTTAACAGTTAGCTCATGAGAACCGATTAGAGAGTGAAGCTGTCTTTAGAAAGAATGGAAAAGCTAAAATCATGCCGCATATTGCTTCTACAAGGTTCTGACACTAAATGGTATCAGGTCACTCGCCCCTTTCATGGCTTGCAAGAGCACAAATAGCACTAGACGCTGCACGAGGAATTGAATATATTCATGATCACACAAAAGCGCGATATGTTCACCGTGATATAAAGACAAGTAACATTCTACTTGATAGGGGACTCGGAGCAAAGGTACTTGCTACCACTTCATTTTGAGGGTGTGAATATATGTTTGTCGTTAATTGGTTCCGTTTCTTATTTGCTTCGTTCGTTGTTAGGCATATGTATGCAGTTGCATAAAACCGTTCCTAGCTTCACCTTACTGTGCTAGCTAATGCTCTTACCACAGGTTGCAGATTTTGGACTGGCAAGATTGGTAGAAAGATCAAATGAAGAAGATGCAGTAGCAACACGGCTAGTAGGCACGCCAGGTTACATTGCACCTGAGTAAGTCCTGAGCTCATAATTCCTTAGATCTGTGCCTCATTCTTGTTCACTCCATTCCAACACTTGAAAAAACAAAAGATGCTCTTTTCCATTCTATGGTTGGTAATTGTAATGTTCCAATCTGATTATTTTCTGCTAGATCTGTTCGTGAACTACAGATGACATCAATCCCCAGGTTGTATCCAAGCTATGTAACAAATTCTGAGGCGGCATTGTTCAATACAATGGAGTGTATGCCTTGTTACATCTGCTATGCATATTCTCATGTTGTTCAGCTTATTCCTCCCCAACAAACCACCTCTTCAATCTCATCTTTACTTGACACTTCATGGATGGGCCATCTAACCCTTTTTGTTTTAATATCTTCTGTTAAATTGGATCAGATGACAGCAATATTCCGAGATCAAGACCCGGAGACAGCATTGGAAGCTATTATAGATGAAAACATGAAAGGAAGCTACCCAATGGATGAAGTTTACAAGGTCAGTGTAATTGCAAGATTATCAATCCACTTTACATTTCATGTTCAAATTGAAGCCAAGATGTCAGACAAGTAACAATCAGAAATTCTAGAGAAAGATCAAAGATGGAGGAAAACTCAAAAAGGCAACTCTGTGCTTGAACCTGGCCCTAGGCAGAAACAGAGAAAAATACATTCTCCAAAGCTAAATGATCTCATCTGTTACCGAATGGAAGGGCATAGGCATCCACTATCTACAAAATCCATGCATATACAGTCAATTGTGCGAGCATTGCTGACAAGTCCACATGGCCAATCCGATTGCATTAAGCTTAATGTCTTACAATATCTATATGTGTATCACACCTCCTCTTACCCTAATATTGCAGATGGCAGAACTATCTGGACAATGTATGAATGAAGACCCGACAAATCGAGCGGAGATGCGAGAAATTGTCCAGAAACTTCCTAAAATCTTGATGTCCTCAATTGAGTGGGAAGCTTCTCTTGGAGGAAGCAGTCAAGTTTTCACCAGGTTATTTGATGGAAGATGAATCAGCTTCTTCATGGAGATGGTTGACAAGTTCCTCACTTCGAAATTCATAGTAAAAATCAAAGCACGAGCTGCAATTGTAATCAAAACATTCTCGTTCAATAACTAGGATTCAAATATACGTGCATCATATATACGTGGAGTCAGGCGGCATTCCTTCAATCGATTCCACTAAATTTTATTGGTCTTCAACCTTCTTATTCTGAAATAAGTATCGATGAGGTGTTAAAATTAGCAGGATGCATAGGATGAGGGTTTTTCCTGGTTGAATTATAAATTGGTAAAGTGTCTTTATAAATAGTTTTCTTCTCTAGAATGAAAGTAAACTTTCTTGATGAACGCTTTTGAATTCTTGTAAAAAAACAAATGCGCTTTCAGAATGTTTAAGAACTTTCTTGTGGTAAAATTAGCAATTTAGTGGAGAAATTGAGTGATAAATACATTTAAAGAAATTTAAATTCAAAATTTTAGTTTTTTTTTATTCAATTATATCTTAAAAAAAACCTAATTTTTTACCTAATAATTCAAAAAATATTTATAACTTTTAAATTTTTTCCAGGTTAAGGAGTAATTTCATCGGAACAATATTTATAAGAAATAAAATATTTTTTATCTAAATATTAATAAAAAAAATTATTTATTACACAAGTATTAATGAAAACAAATATTTTTTTATATAAATATTACTAAAAAGTAAAAAAAAAAAAAAGACTCTTTACATGTTTTTAGATTTAAAAATGATATTAAGACATATCTTTTGATGGTTGGGCTGAGATTGTGCATTCAAACCCACAAAAACATACTAGGGAGGAGGTCAAGCTATGAGCCCAACAAAAGAAGTTAGGCATGCCCAGCAGCTAAACTCAAGCTGTTACCCGAGCCCATTAGGGGTACTAGGCACGCCCAACACTTGGTCTTGGGTTGGTGCCCAAGCCTATTAGAGATATTGGGCAACATGTGGACTCAGGTTCCAGTTCAAGCTTAATTTATTTTTTGGATTTAAGTGTTTTTATACTGCCTTTAAAAAAAAGTTTGGAAATATAGATTTGGTGTCATAAAAAAATAATTTTTTTAGATCTGTATGGATATTTAAGTGAATTTATATGTATTTTAATTAATTTCATATATCTTAAAACTAATTATTATATAAATTTTTAGTAATTTTAAAATTTAAAAAACTTAAATAAATAATTTAAATAAACTCATTACCTAACTATTTCAGCTATATCTGTCCTTAATTTATGCCTTCTTTAATTGGTTATGAGCTGGGAAGCTTTTAACCTGACAGACAGCATCATCACAACACCTTGAGCCGGTTGATCCCCGCTGTCATCAATTATTTAACCTTCCAACTTGAGCTTATCAACATAAATAATAGACTCATAAATATTAAATAAATCCTAAAGTCTTTTATCTTATAAATAAATCAGGTTTTGCAACTCTCTTCTTTCCAGAGTTTTTTCTTTTTTTTTTCATTTTCTTAGGTGAATTTATTTCAATTATATGAAAGCTTAAATCTGACATATCATTCCTCACTATACAATTCAAAATTAAATTTGCTTGACAAATTTTGAAAATCATACGTGAACGCTATCTTCCATTAGAGATACTTTAATCTATCCATCATGTTCTGTAAAAACTTTATTTATTTATAGATGTTTTGTTCTTACAAATTTAAATGCATTCATATTTCACCTCTTATCTTGAGGATATCGCCCCAACTCATCTATAAATACTCTCAGAATATTATGAGTATGGAATGATATAAATCTTAGGATACGTATTCTTTATTGTAAATTATGTATTTTCATTTTTTTCTTGGCTTCCGAGATTAAGTTCTTAAATGTTTTCTTTATGTTTTTCTTTTTCTTTTTTGTATAAGCATTCTATTCGTATTATTAGTTAGCCTACACTTAGACTCGAGAGAGACTTACATTTAACATAATAAATATGATCAGTACTTAAATTTCAAAATAAGTGGTGGACTAGAAACCTTTTTTTTTTCTATCATCTATAAAATAAATTATTAATAATTTTGAAATTCTTGTTTAAATTATATCGTTATCTTTTCAATCTTGATTTTTAACATTTAGTTGGTTGATAATTAAATTTTATAATTTTTTATTTACTTTTTCTTAAGTTATTTTAGTTTTATAAATCATGAATTTATGAATTTAACCTGGGTTGATTCCAGTTTTTTTTTTAAAAAAATTGTTTATATAGTAATATGGTTGTTATTATTCGACTCTTGAATTTAATTAATGGAGAATTAGGTTTTATTATTTTATTTTTTTTGTTAAAAACATGTTAATAATATTTATATTTTTTTATAATTTAAAATAATAATAATATGATACACAGCTTATATTAAGCAAAAGATATATTCTGCAACTATTATGGTGAAGGTTCGTAATTATGATTCCATCTTGAAATTGTGGCAGTTCAGTACTGATATCCTTGTTACAGAATCTAACTCTAAGCAAAACTCATAAATGTAGAATAAAATATTCATAATGAGAAACTTAAATTTGAATGGTTATTCTTAAAATGGATTGATCTCTCTCAGGTTAGTGTTAAAATGATGTATCATGTTTGTTAAATTGTAACTTTTAGATTCTAAAATTGATGGTTGAGATTATTTCCCATGCTTACAACTCACATATAAATTACGATACAAGGGAAAATCTTTACAATTAAAATTTAATGATGTTACAAAAAGAAATTGTCTAATCTCTCTTATCAAATCTGATTTTTTAAACAATAACAGGA
Organism: Populus ilicifolia; assembly: GCA_015708895.1. Classification (NCBI taxonomy): domain Eukaryota; kingdom Viridiplantae; phylum Streptophyta; class Magnoliopsida; order Malpighiales; family Salicaceae; genus Populus; species Populus ilicifolia. The sequence goes on from SRLM01000172.1 coordinate 1,159,688, forward strand.
TTTATGTTTAACTGGTAAATTCTATGAATGGGGAAATCTTCTTTCTTTTATTGCTTTACACGAATCAGGATCCATTATTTTATATATATATATATAAAAAAAAAAAAGAGGAGCAAAAACACCCTTAATTTGATCAAGCATGCAGTAACTAATACTTATATTTGATTATTTGGGACAGAATAATTATTGAAGAAAGAAAGAGGGCTCAAAGAAAATCTATATATGCCTACTTATTTTAGAAGGTCAAGGAATTGCAGACCAAAAAGATTCTCGATTTAACTAAAACTTTTCTTTGTTTTGCTCATATAGAATAGCAGTTTTCCTCTTGCCAGAAACAAGAGAGTAGGAGCTTTGAAGATTTGAGTTGTTTCCCAGTTTTGTCCATCGATCTTCGTATTTTATTTTGTCATGCATGGATTCGTCCGTGTGAAAAGGAAAAAAATATGAAGGAGTGATATGTGACCAATTCCTTGATTGGCAGAGGATAAAACATGAAGTGCTTTCATTTGCCCCCTTCTTTTTACGTCTTCTACAGACATGGACTTTTTTTGTCCATGCTATTCCGCCGTCTCATCTACCTTGCATGGATTGTCGCAGGTGGATGGTGGACAATCTCTCTACAAATACATCATAGTTTTCATCTCGATCTAGCATGCTTATCCTAACATATTGTGGTCCAACGCCAAAATGAATACCGCTTCTTGTTAAGATGTTGTTAGATCGGAGAAAGGCTTCGCAGTCTTCTATGGGTGCTTCGCACTTCAACCATGCAAAAGCTGTGCAGAAGACCATTCATATAATGTAAGTGTAAAACTCATTTTCGTTGAAGAAAAGAAAAATTCATGAAGAGTGTAATTGATGTGATTATTAACGATCTAAAATATAAGCCATGCTTACCTGGTCGAGGAGCGAAGGAGATGTTGAGAAACGTGCACGATCCAGGGGGGAACTCTGGCAAAGTGAAGAGACCACTTTGCCTGACCGCGACCCTTAATAACTTCCACCTCTCTTCCATGAGGTGGGCAGCAAAGTCAAAGAGGGACCCTTCTTTGCTGGTAGGATATTTGCAGCCATCATTCACCACTTGCAACACTTTAGCTGCTCGAAGCTGCGAATCCTTTGACACGCCGATCGTGTTGAGCTCTACATATTTCACCATCTTTTTGGCTACTTCTTCATCCTTGACAAGAGCCCATCTGAAGGAAGTTGAAGAAAAGAATTTGAAATACGTGCTTAATCAGCTAGTTACAATGTTTGTCCGCATCTTAGTTAGGCTTACCCAACGCGCATCCCAGCATGTCCTGTGCTTTTCGACACAGTGAAGAGCATAATATCATGATCGGCGGCGGCGGCTATTGGCGAGTATTGTGGCCAATAATATGCAAGATCATGAACCAAGATGCCTCCACTTTTGTTGACAACAGACTGCCTGACATACCCATCTGGATTATTAGGGGAGGTAACGAGTTCAATATACGGTCCTTCTTTATTGAAACTCTGTGCATCACCAGCCCATTTATAAAGCCCTGACTTCAGGCAGTCAGTGATTAATGGATAAGACTGTAACAAAATATCAAGATGAAAGTTAGACTAACGCATAATAATCATCAAAGGTTGGATGCTAAAATTGTTGTTAGCAGACAATTAATTCTTGCTAAATTTCTTCACAATTAAAGAATCAATAAAACGGAAGAAAGAAATTTGTTTTTATATCAAATGAAGAACCTTCTACTTTGGCATTCAATGAAGTCCTTGCATAAAGAGCAAAGGGATTAAAATGAAAATGGTTAAATAAAAGCTATAGTAGGATGGAGAGACAGAGGTTCTGCTGCATTGAGCTGAAATCGTTTGGAGGGAAATCGTGCGTGGAAGACGGATCTTGACAATTACGAGGAAAGTGATTTCAATTAGGATTATTTATTGTTTTACAACCTCCGATACTATCTTCAATAGAACATGGTGCTGGGACTCTAAGTGGTAGTATTCTCGTAGTCTTCATTTATTGAAGATTAGATTATGTTGATATAATATTTAATATAATTTAACAAATTATTTATATTTATAAAAAAAATTTATATTGTTATAGATAAAGAAAGGATTCAATATAAATACATAAAAAAAAAATACATTCACTCTACTCAACTCCGAGCATTTATTGTTGCCTTGCACTTGTTGTAATGCTAGCAAAGCTACTATTATTGCCCTTCTCTCTTTCACATATTTATCACTCTCTCTCTCTTTCTTAACCTTTGCTCTTCAATAATACCTTTATTTATAGGCATCCATTGCAAATAAGAGGTCATAAATTATAACACAAAATAAAAAGACAAAAGCCATGAAATACAGCACAAATGATAGCACTAAATAAGCTTCCATTAAGTGGAAATGGGGTTGCCACAAAATGATAATTCTTAACAATCACTCATTTTGTCATTTGTATTGGCAATTGTCCTTTTACTTTTTCAGCACAAACTTGAATCCTCCAGCTTTTTAAATTTACCATTTTGAAAGCATATTCGACCAAGTTTACATGTACTTATCTAACCTTTCAATCATTAGAGTCATCAAAGCACACCTTTGCTCACACCAGAAGATCATTTCAACCAAATGGTCTCTTATATCACATCTGAAGAGTATTAACGTTTGTCTTTTGGACATAACATTCTCCTTCGAACAAATCAACCATGTTTGGTCTAGAGTGATTTTTCAAGCCTCACACTAAGGTTTATAATACCACTGTAAATGGAAATTTTTATTTTCAAGTACAACAGTCATTAACTAAGTATTTGAATATGATCATGAGCTCAACACTCTTTCAATAGTCTACTCATCTAAGAGTTGTGTCTTATCTTTATTTTATTCTAGAAACCACGTCTTATTTTTCCGTAAGTCTCTTGCTCTTAGTCCTAAGAGTTTAAATAGTTGTCCACCTTTAACCATGAAGGCAACCCATCAAAGGTTGATTCATATTTATCTCTATACTCTAAGTATTATAATGACATTACCGAGCTCATCACCTTGACAATAGTCAATTTATTCTAGGAACCTACGTATGCTTTATACTTCTACATAACAGTCACGTCTTAATGCTCCACAAGTCATCCACTTATTGTCCAAAGCAAATGTCTTCTAGCTTAATGATATTTAACATGGGAGCAATATCTATAAAAGTCAATCTTGTATTTATCTTCATACTTATCATAGTTACGTCGTTGGCAATACACATGTCCACTCATACACCTGTTCACTCATATATAGTTATCACATTGGCTTTAAAGCGTTATAATCTGAGCTCCTATTGTAAACCCTAATAAAAATAAAAAAAAATATCTCAAGAATTGAGTAAATTAATTGATATGACTTGTGCAAGAATGAAATATAAAAATCTAAATTTTGATGAAAAATTACAAACCAACTAATTTTATATTATAGCACATAACTTTCAATCTAGTTATTAGATTAAGCTAAAATTTTGCATGGAGTCTTATAAAATATTATTTTAGCCTAGATTAAAATTTCAAAATTTTTGAAGTATGATAAGAATTTTTTTTAGATAAAAGAATAAATAACACAAATGAGTGTCTATAAATTCTTTAGGGATCAAATTGAGACTTTGCCAAAAATAATCCTCTTTACAAGTTGTCAGTAATTAAAGAAAACAAAAAAGAAGGGAGTGTGCAGCCAGCCAAGAGAAGAAAAATGGAAAAAGGAAGGCTTGCATCATTTTTTCTTGAAAATTGCTTAAAGAATCTAGAACAAAATGTAAGATGGAAAGAGTGTTAAGCTTGAAGAATCTAGAACAAAATGTAAGATGGAAAGAGTGTTAAGTAATTAAAGAGAGAGTTTGATACATTAAAGAGACTACAAAGAATTTGAAGATTTTAAGAGTGCTTTCAGAGAAAGAAAAAAACATTAAGCTTAAAAGGAAGTGTAAAGGAAAAACTTAATTCAACTTGTTTTGATTTTTAATTCTTCATTCCTTGAACATAAGAAAACACTCCATGATGATTCATTGTATTGTTTTTCATGTCTGTCATTGGATTGAATAGAATTAGTATTATGTGAAGGTAGGTTCTTGATGTTGTGATGATTTAAATGCATAGATCTGTAATAATTACATGTTTATTGAGGGAATAAATGTTTAGGCTTGTCATTAATTAGGTTAATTTTATATATATAAAAATATTTATTCCTTTTAGTAATGTGAATTTCGACCAAGGATGGTTTTTTTTGTGATTAGGTTGTTAAATTAATGATAAAGAAATTATATTTAGTTTTAATAATTGAGTATTTGAAGATTGAAGAATGTGTAAAAAAAAAAAGAGGGGATAAAAAAATGATTTCCACCTTGGGTTTGCTATTGATTCCTTGTTATATTATAAGCAAATATGATTTTATTGTATTGAATAGTAAAATTTCATACATGGATGTTTAGTTGTTGTTATATGTGATTATGAAATTCTTAGAAATGTGAATTTGGCATTGAAAATATAAAAAATAAAATTTCAAGCTTCAAGAAATTAATAAATTATATTTAAATAGTGAGAAATAAAATAAAATGATGTGTTGAATTAGATATAAAGGAATTAAATTTCCTTTGATTGTTAGGAAAAGTTTTATAGTGATATAAGATTCTCTTATAATTGTGATGAATTAAAAGTTTAAGTGGATGTAGTATTGTATGAATTATTTATGAAATTATTACAGAACATGAAACTATGTTAGAATAATCATAATAGTTTCATATGTTAAAATTATATTGATTGAAAATCTTATTATATGATGAAGTTTTTTAAAAAAATATTGGATTATAAAATATTAAAATTATAAGATCTTTCACATGAAATAAGAGAGGCTGGAGGCTCCAGACAACAACATAGAGTTACTAGTCTAGCATCACCAGTAAATAGATATCTTATATCCTAAATTTTTATAGAAAGATTAATTCAAAAAGTTATGTTCATTTTAATTAGAAATTCTGTAATTTATGTTTGATGTTAATGAATTAATTAATGCCCAGTAATTAGATGGATAAATTAATATCTGTAATTGAGCAGATAAATTAATGCACATAATCGAGTGAGTGAATTAATGTTCGGTAATTAGACATATAAATTAGTACAAGTGATTGGACGAGTGAATTAATGCTCGGTAATTAAGTGAGTGAACTAATCCTAGGTAATCAGACGGATAAAATAGTACCAATAATTAAACGGATGAATTAGTACTAGTACTTAAGTGAATAAATTAGTGTCCCTAACGAGGGAGCACTACTATGTGAAATGGCTAAAATTGAAATTTAAAAGGATGAATATGAAGATATAAGATATTAATGATCATAATAAAATATATAGAAAAAAAATATTTATATGGGTGTAATGAAATGATACATTGTATTTATTGATAATTATATTGATAAAATATTAATCTTATTTTTAGGACCCTCAAGTAGTAGAATAAATCCTACTTGAATACATGCTACTTTTGTGTATTTATTTTGATCAACATGTATTTTGAGAATTATAAATTATGTAAAAGAGTTTAAATGAACCTTTATATTTATAAAACTAAACTTTTATATGTAATTAATGTGTATACCATACTTAAAAATATCTTTATGTTAAATTAAATATTTATATTCTATCATGGTTGTTTATATGATTAGAAATGTTGGAATGATAAAATAATAAGGGTATTACATTCATAATCTAAGTTTTTAATTTTTTTTATTATTATTATGTAAGTTAAATAAACTTTAAAATTGTTTAATTTAATTTATTTTTATTTATTTTATTGTTGATTGCATCTTGATTATTGGACAATACCTGTTTTTTATGTGATTCGTTGTTCGAGAAAGAGGTCCAAGATTATTGGACCATGATTATGATATGAGTTGTGTCAAGAGTGAAGATGTCGATAACTTGGTATGGTCCCGTTACAAGAGAAACTTTGCTGAATATTTTAGGATAAAAAATTACACCATATAAAATTTTACACTTTTAAATAATTATGTTTTAATTTGGGTTATGACACCTGTTGTGGTCCACACACCTTTTGTCTAAGGTGTCTCCACTTGTTATCATACAGCAGTTTAAATTTGAGCTTATATTGTGGAGTACACACATTCTGTTTAAGGTGTTTATACTCGTTATCATGCAACGGTCCCATCCTCTTTCATCAAGAATGTCTTTAATAGTTCCAAGATTTTCTACCACCATATGGACTTGGAAGAGATTGTTGTCTCTGATCAGATAGAACGAGAGTTACACTACGCTCCTCACAATCCTCCATCTCAGTTTTTATATTTGGAGCTTCTACACCTTTCTGCTTAATAGCTCCATTCACACTAACTATTTTTTTGTGTCTTCATCTTTCATAAGCGATCACTTTTTATTACAGGCATTTACAGGGTCAATTAGATGCCTCAACAACAACTCTTTTTTCATTCTTGCATGCATTGAAAAGGTCACAACACATTATCTTTATCAAGAGTACAAGAGACTTACTATTGTACAACTTTTCATACAGTGTCTCTACTCTGATCTTCATTTGAAAACTCTTCTTCTCCTTCCACCTATTATCTCATTATAGTACCTCGTTAGATCTTACGAGTACTCCTACACAATCTCTATATGCCCTCGTGCAATATCTGTTCTCCAGATTTCTTTCTATTCTTTGCTTTTATGTTTGATAACAGCTCATCCTCTTAGAACACCTATCCAAGTCAAAATAAGATATCAATCTTTATCCTCTTACTATATTTCTCTTTTATTACTAAGGTTTTTATTAATTCTCACCTTGAGAAATCAATCACCGAATCTAACTTCTTTAAAGAAATCACCACTCTATTATATCCTTTATCATATGAAACTCAATTGTTTTCTTTATGTCGTCATCTTGCTAGTCTTTAACAGTTTCATTACAAATTGTTGCATATATAAAAATAGTATAGTATAGATAATAACTAAGTAAGTTCCCAGGAAAAATTGAAGGGGTCACACCGGTCCCACTTAAAACTCAATCACCTAAACAAAACTTTTTAAGTCATATTTATCAATCGTACTGTCTTTCCATATATAAAACTATTTGCTAGTTTTGTTGTGGCTTTTCTTTAAAAATGATATGGGGTATCCTAGTTTTATACCTAATTTTTCAACATTTGACGAGACTACTAGTACTTAGATTAGTCAAGATTAGTATTCATAAATTTCTACCCTTCATCTCAAATTGTCCATATGATCAGGTGTCCAGAGTGTTTCAATTTCGCTTTCCCTCAAGGCAATTAAAATTTCTCTACTTAACAATTCAGCATATGTAATTAGGTAAATATGTTCACTTTTTTCTTCTCCATCTCTAACAACCACCAAGATGACCTTTAGATGCCTTTTGATTGGACAAAATCTTTTTAATAATTCACTACCACCACTACTACTTTTGGCCCAAATCTTAATGATCATATCATACCATTGCATTCGGAACAATCAAATTAGTTGAAAACGAATTTGAAATCATCTAAATCGCATTTCAAATAGTTAAAATTAGATCAAAATAATTCTGGCCTAATGAGCGGTTCAGATTCAATCTCAAATCCAGTTGCATGTAGGATCAACCACATTATATCCTATCCTCAGCTCGGCTTAACTTTACTCGCAGCTAATGACATGGCAGGTGGGTCCCACGGTGTTGATGTTAAAGTGTTAGTTAAGTAGACGCTGACATGGCATATCAACTGTGCACGCTAATGCCATAATTACATCATGATGATGTCATCTTTATCCAAGTCAATCAGATAGATCAAGTTGTTTGGTATTCGGGTCGGGTTGGGTCATCTAGAAAAAAAAAGACGCGTAGGGCACAACAATGCACATGGATAGCCACCTCATTAGCGTGTGTTTACCGGTGCAACCATGTTTGATACCCAATTTCTACGCTGTTTTCACCGGTGTGCTCGTCTCTTCCTTTAGTACATGGTGGTATGGTCAAAACATCATTTTGATAACTTTTATTTTGAAGCAAAAATCAAACACCACTTTAAACCAAAAGTTGTGATACCAATTGTTGGGAATTTCGACTAGTGATATTCTAATAGTTGCTCATTGGAGGTTAAGGCTATTGACACAATATTTAACATGATTCGAGAAATTATCTAAATTCACGGAAAAGATTCATATTATTAAAGATACACAAATGATACAATACAAATACAAGAAAAAAAAGAATTACATTCACTCTACTCAACTCGCAGCTCTCATTGTTGCACTTACAGTTGCTACAATAACAATAAAGTTATTGTCATTGCTCTTCTATCTTTGTTTTAATTTTTTTTACAGACATTCATTACTTTTTTTCTCTAGAACTTTGTTTTTTAATAATATTTTTATTTATAGATATTAATGGTAAATAAAAAATTATAAACTATGACATAAAATAAGACAAAAGCAATAAAAGATGGCAGTAAATAAACTTTAGCTTTAGTAAGTGAGAGTGGGGTGGCAATTCCTAACACGTGTCATAATGTGCACTAGATACAATTCATCAAAGCATATAAAGATTACACTGCATTGAATAAATGCGGCGCCTAGTTGAAGGTCATCGACTTCAGAATTCATGCACGGAATTGAAACTAAACGGAACATTTGATTACCGTTTAAAAGCTGACTTGTTCCATAAAACTCAGCACATGCATATTTGTTTGAAAGCTATGAGGTTTTAATAAAAAAGAAGCAGAGGTGAAGAACCTAAAAAATAGAGCTGAAACTACGCATCAGAAAAGACCAGCAATTTAATATTGATGCAGAGAAATTTGAGAGGCATATTATATATAAATGCACCCACCATGTTGAAATACTAAATTAAAACAATAGAAAAAAGGAATTTTGGAAAATGACAAACTACATATCATATCAGAAAGTTAAATCAAACAATACACAAGAAGTAATAATACTCACAGAGTAGTAAGGAGATGCAGATACAACACTAAGGGGCTCCACGGGATCTAGGGGGGAGAGTGCATATAATACAGCTTGATATAGCTGTGTCGAACCCGTCCCGACAACAATGTAGCGGTCCTCGGTGACTGCATTGCCAACTATTTTGTGCAGTCTAATAATCTCTTTGGCAAACTCTGGCTCTAAAAACCAGCACAGGCTCCCAGCATCAGAGAAGTAGCTCATCGATTGCCAACCAGGAATCAAAATGGTGGATTTGTCACCCGTTTGTTGCCAATATCTCTCATACATTGTCGGGTCGCCACTACATTAAGCAACTATATAAAATTAGCACCTTAAATGTCATGCAGATCATTATATCAGCGTAAGAACATATTTAATACAGCGATAATTTGAAGATGTTAAATTATTCTACGGAATTTCCAAATCCATTTAGTTATTCAGTAACCATCCAAATCCAACTTCAAAACCCGTCACCAGAATTGATCAAATAATTATCTCAAGTGCTCGAAGAACCTCACATATTTCTAAACAGAAAACTACAAGTTACAGTGGGATTCCAGCTTGGTTGGGTTTGGTATGGAGAGGAAAGCACTTGTAGGTCCCTCTGGACGAGCAAATCAATGATTAGATAATGTAGATGCATGGCTAACATCATATCTTTGTGATGCTCTAGGTAAAGATCCGGTTATAAGTGTTACATATATACTAAGGACCACAGTGGCGGATCCAGAAAAGCCCGCTTTTCGACATAGCCTCAAGAGGACCTTAAAAGCTGATGCAAAATACAGGCGGCCGAAGTTCTCAGATGCACACCTCCCCAGAGGGGCCAGAGCCTCACACATGCACACAATATATTCTTCAGATCTCCCCGGATGCCAAAAGAAAAGCTGCCTGTGCACTGTGCACAAGCCCCACATAAATGAATCTACTTCCAGGCCCCCATGGTGCCTTGTGCTAACATGCACCTTGAGTTTTTCCGATTTGTGCAATGCTATAAGATAGAATAACAACGGTAATCCCTTTTATTTATTTATTTATTTATTCATTTATTTATAACGCCTGACACAGGTCCACGAGACCACAACTAAGGCACGTAAAAAGAGTTCAAAAAGTGAGCTTATAATATAGTGATGGGAGGGGCTTGTATCCTTTCTTAGTATATGGTTCGAATCTTACCATGCATGTCTGTCATCCCCACGGTGCCTTACCTGTTTACTAGGCTTGCAGGATGTTCAGTGAACCGTGTAGATTAGTCATAGTGTGTGTAAACTGGCCGTACACCCACACGTAAACGAATCTTACCATGCATGTCTGTCATTCCCACGGTATCTTACCTGTTTACTAGGCTTACAGGATGTTCAATGAATCATGTAGATTAGTTGTGTAAACTGGCCGTACACCCACACGTAAAAAAAATTTAATATGCAACACCAACCATGTTGCTGTCAGGTTTGTCAAGTTTGACACGACATGATTTAATCTCTGGATAGTAAAATTAACTACTTTAATGATTTACAAGTTTTTAGTTTTATCTTGACTGTTAGGAGATGGGTTTTACAGGTGTGATTTTGACAAAAACCATTATTGCGCTTACATATTCACCCTTCAACTTGGGAACAGAAAGATGACAACAACAACAAAAAAGCAGTCACGAAATGCGAGAAAGTCACCCCAATTGTCTAACACGCACCATAAGGAATCTAAGAAAAAAAAGAAGAGAAAAGGACCTGACCTTTTCTACCCTGGCAGATTACACCATCATTTACTATACTTACCTCACCTAGCATAGCTTGTGGTTCTGCTCCTACCGCAAATAAGGAGAGGAATCCCAGTAAGGAGTCAGCATCTAAACTGAAAAGAAAAACCTACCCCTGCTGCAAGTTTTCAGTTTTACCCCTCCAGACCAGAATACCAATAAAACCTCAACAATTGTAGAAAAAAGTTAATGGTGGACCTTGCCTTAGGGATGCAATTCAACCACAGATTTGGAGGGAGGTCAGCATGTAAATAAAAACATTCAGACTTGAATCTTGACTTATACCAGAAGAATTGAGTAATTTAGGCACACTTCAGTAAACAATTTTTAACGGCTAGGTGCACTCAACTTGTTTTGCACTCAACTTGTTTTGTTCTGTTTATGCAACAAAATAGGTGTAAATGACACTTTAAGAAAGAGACGAAAAGAAAAGAAAACAACTGCAGCACTTACTGATCAAGATTGATTACTCTGTCCCTGCCATTGCTATCCACTGTAGAAGAAGACGAAGAAGAAGAGCGCATAGACAGATGTTCCCTCTCGGTAGCATGTGCTTCACTAGGCATGCTATCAGTCCTCAATGCCTCTCTCCTGTTGTCCAGAGAGAGACCGCTAATGACTCCAGACTCTTTCTCGTACAGCACTCTCAAAATCAAGCTCACATTAAGAGCTACAGACAGCACCAGTAAGTTCCTTAATGAGAAAACACTGAAAAGCCTCGCCATTTCTCTCACAAATTTGAGAAAACAGAACTCGAGAAAACAGAGGATTTGAAGAAAACAGAGCCTGTTGTTGCTAAAGAAGAGAACTCTTTCAGTTGATGTCAGCAATGGAGAACCCAAAGAGGTTGATTATGTCGCCGAACTCAGAGAAAAAAACGAGAGCCTTGATTGATAAATGGATGATGGGGAACAAGCAGTTACAAAATATAGACTTCAAAATTTAAAATCTTAAGATAAACACAAGAATCGTTAGTGAAGTAATCCTGGTAAAGCTAGTGATTATCGGTGACGACTATTTAGGAACATGTTGAAAGACAGTTTGGACATTTTTTGCAGGACTCCTAAAACCCTTATGAAACTGGTATCCAGAGAAGAAGAATCAAGGGTTTCTAGAGCCTTTTTCCAGCATCGAAACTGTGAGTTTTGAAATAGAAAGGGCTCTAAGATGTCAAAGAATTAGCATAGAAATCTTCAAGTTTCTTGACTTTGTACAGAAGAGAAAGAAGGTGAAAGAACGAAAAGAACCCGGTAGTGTTCTGTAGGGATGAGTGCTCTCATGCTTTGAGAGGGTCTTCGGAACCTTAGGATTGCCCTTGAAAAGAGCTCCAGCAAGCAGAATTTTTTTCTCAGGTATCAAGAAATCCCACTCCTGTTTTCTGACGGCGGATCCCGAAGAACATTAATAGAGGCCACTTTCATTTCATTACAGTATAGATTCACTGTTCCTTTTCCTCTTTTTTTCCCCGTGAGTATTAATGTTACTTAAGAAATACTAGAGTAAAGCATGAAGATATTCCAATGTTTTAATGAAAATTGATAGATTGTTTTAGATAAATCGTTAAGATCTCTTTGTTTTAATAAAATTGATTAATTAGTTAAAATAAATATTTAAGATAATACGTCCAAATATAATTGTTATAGTACCATTAAACCAAATATAAATTAATTGTTAATTTGTATTGTTTCGTAACAAGTGTAAAAGAAAACTTCCTGACTCTCTCTTTTTAATAATTTTATGAATAATTTTTATATTTTGAGTTATTTTGATGCATTAATTTTAAAAATAATTTTAAAAAATAAAAGATATTATTTTAATATATTTTGATATAAAAATACTTTTAAAAACAACCATAACCACATTTTAAAACTTATCTTCATGGCAAATAACAATCATGTTTTATGTGTTATATTCAATATTCATCTAATTACAATTATTTTTATTGACAAAATAAAATAATAGTGATTAACTAATCATATTATTATTTTTATTAATTATAATTATTAACAATTTATTGTTGTTGTTGTTCACAAAATATTTTGTTGTATTTAATAATTACATTGGCAATAATATAATAATGGTGAAACAATTCCTTACTTCATACTAAGTCATTATTAATTAATGAAAACCATGGCAAGTTTATATATATTAATACAAGTTCACTCATTAATCCAATTCATATGGATTGCATCTCATCAACATCACTAAACATTTTACATTATTATATTCAACAAAATTAATTTGTCAGGGTAAAATACACAGCAAGATTTAATAAAGAAAAATTGATTAAAATAATATTAAAAAACATAATTTCTTCTTTAAATACAATCATTTACCAACAAACTTTAGAATTTATACCCTTCTTCCACTCTCATGTCTCTAGAGTTTCTTAAACCACTCAATTTCATTTGTAAATCAATAAGGAACTTTATTTATCATCTTAAGCCAACCTTTCTCATGTGATTTTCTAAGGATTTACCAAGAAATTTGAAGAAGTTTCAAGAAAAACTTTAACCCCTCTATTCTTATAAAAAAAATCATTGGCCACTCTTGTATCTTTATTTTCACATTTCAAAAAACAATTTTAATTTTTTTTTATTTTTTATTTTTTAAAATTAATTTTTATGTAGTGTTGGATCGTTTTAATGTACTACTATCAAAAATTATTTTTTAAAAATAAAAAATATTGTTTATATATTTCCAAACAAAAAATACTATGAAAAATAAAAATTACCACACTCTTCAACATCCCTTAATAAAAAGTGGTGTTTTATAGTTAAAATTCAATGTATTTTCACTTTAACCACCATTTGTTTCTTATTTTAAGTTATGTCCTTTTTTAATCTTTCTTTTCTACAATTTAATACTTTCTTTTCATTTAATTTCTTTTATAGTTAAAATTGTATCCATTTGACTCCATAAATTTATTTATTTAATGTTTTATTTTTTTTTCTAGAAATTACAATTAAATGTTAATATCTATACAATATTAAATGTTTATATAAAAAAGCATAGTCGATCAACCTTAACTTCAAATAAAACTACAATAACCTAAACAATATGTTTATTACATAAATACATATATTTAGAAAAATAATGTAATGAAAATTTTAGATGTATTATAGACTTAATAATACTTCATCAATTTTATTAACTTGTTGTTTAGATAATAATCACAATATTTGTATGTATTATCTCATATGTTTATTTCAAACTATCAACATGAAGTATTTTCTTGTATAATTGAATCAAAGTGATAATATTATTGCCTTAAATCAACTATAACTATTTACATATTATTGAAAAATAATATAAATTATATTTTAAAATTTTATCTAATAGTTTAAATCATAAAGTTAAAATAGTTATTTAATATGATATCAAAACTTTGATAACTAAAAATTTATAAGTTCAAATCTTGATATTCCTAATATTTGATGAAAATTAAATATAAAATAATATGAATTTTAAGTTTAAAAAAGTTTTAGTTGGAAAAATATATTAAAAAATAATATAAATAATATTTTTAGACTTCACATAACAGTTTAAATTATTATATTAAAACAGTAATTTGATATATATTATAACAACAATTTTATTTTTTGAAATAAAAATTATATTTAACTGTAATAAAAAGATTATATATATTATCTCAAATATTTGTCTAAAATCCCACTATATTACTCATAATTCAAAAAAGTAATCATGTAAATTACCGAAGAAATTATTGTTTTTCTTTTTTACTATTTAATTGTCTGTTCTTATCCTCTCTCTCTCTCTCTGAAACAGAGGTTTGGTCAAAGATAGATGTTAGATTCTTGAATAGAGGAGGGACACTCATTCTAGTTGAGATACAACTAAATGGAAAATTATTATTTTTTATTTGAAATATTATTGCTGTCAAAATCAGTTGAAGTTCATTTGAAAATAAATAACTGTGATAAATGGTCCATCAACTAGCTTCGTACAATTTTTATTTTATTTTATTAGATAGGTGAGATTGAATTTTATTTAAAAAAAAACTTACTATTCTTAAAGTTTATGGTCATATCCGAACTCTATATATTGTTAGATATTTTTTTTACACTTATTCTATGAAAAGATATTCACTTTAATACTTCTATTCACATGTAATTTGTCTTTTAGTATTATTATAAGTGGTTTGGGTTCTAAAAAATATTGGGCTTCAATATTAAATATAATGGTATAAATTGAATTTATTGAATGAAATAATAAAATTTGAGTTATATTTAAAATATTTAAGTTTTATAACTGTAGTTATTAAACTTTGTTTATAATTAATCTAACCAAGAAGTTGGATGTTCAATTCATGATTTTTTTAAAATATTTAAAATTTTAATATTTTATATAAAAAAATTAAAAAATAATATATATATATATATTGTAAATAATAAAATTTGAAAGATTATTTAAAAAAAATTATATCATTTTTTATTTTTAAGTTAAAGTATTTAAAAAAATTCATTATTTCACATGAAAAAACATAATTTTTTTGAATATATATATATATATAATTTATTATATAAATATTAAAAAAATATTTTTTTATGTGGGATTTTTTATGTGGGATTAAAGGCTGTTAATATATATATATATATATATGTATGTATGTATATGTATATAAAACTCACGTGTATAAGATTTGACTGAGCAATCCAATGAACTCCCTCGCGTGAGGCAATGCTTACCTTTTGTCTTCAATAATGATTTGCTTTTCAGTTTGTTTTGGGAGCACCGGCCCATAAATATGTTACTATTGTTATTTGTAAATTATTTGCATTGCTTTTGGAAACAATCACCCCACATCATTTCTACCACTTAATAAAGAGGTTGTTGAAAAGTATTTTTTTATTAAAAAAAAGAGGGTCTTTGTCGGGTTCCAACCAGGGACGCAAGTCTTGAGTCTTTTCGAGCCAACTGCAATCTTGATGTTTTTTTTTCAAGCGCGACCAAGGTTTAGGTCAATCTACTGGGCTAAACCTAAACCAGGTCTGATAAATATTATTTTTATTTTATATTGTATTATTTTTTATACCTATTTAATGTGGATGTGTATTATAATATTTTTGTGCCAGCCAAAGACACGAGGGCAAATGATTCCATGGCAAATGGGTTCAAAAGTTGACTCCAATTAACCTAATATAAACGAAGAATCCACAAACTTCCTTAGCTAGCATTGCAACAATTCCACGCCCCTTTTTGTTACTCATCACTAGAGTCAATGAGTTCTCGTGTGGAGCACAGAAGCAAAGCACGACATCCAGTGATGGTGGGACTGGAAAGCCCCGTCCATGTGCTCTTTCTTTCTCCAAATCCACCTCGACGAAATAAAGATGAAAGGAATCGAACAACTGAATTCTTAATGTGTGAAAAGAGGCTGGATCTCTAGTCTGTTTAGGGTCCACAAAATCAGGCAATCTGGAAAAACAAGAGTAGCTAGCTAGGGCATTCAATACTCAAGACCAGATGCTGTATTTTTTGAGAGCCAAGTCAAGGGAATCTCTTGTATAGGATTTATGGCGAGGAAAAAGGAAAAAAAAAATGGTCCTCCTCCTGCGATGAATGCAAGAATTCGTGCCCTGTAAGCTGCACTCATTTATGGAGATGGCCCTTCTCAATTGAGGTTAGCATTTTGTCCCCTACCTGGTGGTGATAAATTCAGTGGGCCAGCTATGAGTTAGACCATAATGTCACATTTTAACTAATGCTAAAATTGCATTTGGAACACACGTTTGTTTGCAGCGCAAGAACTGGACGCACACAGACAACCAACAGGAGGTTTCAGCTATTAATAATTTGTCAGAACGTTGTACAAATCAATGCCTGTTAACCAATCAGATCGAAGGTTTATCGTATGCTTACAAAACAATGTTCAAAAATCTTGAGTTGAATTTGGATGATTAGACCTTTTAGTCAAGAAGGGAAAAGGGCCAAATGCAACTCATCAATGGCTTTGCTTTCTTTCTTTTTTTACTCGTCTTCGTGATAGTGAACTACCCCAATTGACTGCCTAAGCAAACATCATCAGTGACATGCGGAAAATAGATTTTTTTATTAGTGGTATTATTACTGTTTTGTTCAAACCACTATAGCTTGAAGTGGAGAATTCGAGCTTGGAAGTCGTTGTCTTCCAGAAATTACTGATGAATACATGCCTCAACACAGCTGAACTGTGAGAAAATCTACCTTCTTTTAAGTTTTTCACCAAGGGAACATCATAATCTTAATGCATAAGAGTGGCCTCTAGAAACGAAGCTCCATAGTCCATTACAATCACTAATCCCACGAATCTTTAGCGGTTTCAAGACAAGCTTCCCAGATAATTTGTACAGCAGAACCTTAAAAAGGAAACATGGTGTCCAAATAGCAGTATTATTCCTTCACCTTTTCCGAGGATGACTCATTCTCTAATCACGTTTTTTCCATTCTTGCTGCGCATGCATCA
Source organism: Populus ilicifolia (assembly GCA_015708895.1). NCBI lineage: Eukaryota > Viridiplantae > Streptophyta > Magnoliopsida > Malpighiales > Salicaceae > Populus > Populus ilicifolia. The sequence continues at coordinate 1,176,861 of SRLM01000172.1, forward strand.
TTGCATGCCTTTGGTGGAGAGAACTTCACGAGTCACCACCAGGACACCACATGATTCGGTCATTTCTCATTAAAGAATCGTTCTAAATGTGTTGACATTCGAACGAAAGACGAATACAACCAGCACATACTTCCATATACTTCAATTCTGCGACTACCGTGGCTCAATAAGAAAGATAAATTGTTGACCAAGGGGTTAGAAAAGGGATTACGTGATTTTGATAATCAAGCATGCATATGGCTCAGAAACAACAGGCTGCAAAGTAAATATTTTAGTAGAAGAGACCAGAGTTTTAGGAAAACTAAGATGATACATTCCAGAACACAGCAGCAGCATGCGCAGAGTCCAGGCATGGTAGACAGTACTTGCATCCACAAACAACAGAACATATCAGTATCATTTAAAATACCAGATTTACAAAGCAAATTAAGTCACCTTTTCCATTTGCAAAAAACAGAACCAGGTGTCAAAGCCATTTACAAATTACATCATTAATTTACATAGCAAGTTATACGAAAAAATGAAAGTGTGTAAAAACCCATCACAAAAGGAAGCATGTACACAAACGGCTAGGGCATTACGCTATAACCTATAAATCAAACCAATCATCTGAAAACAACATATAACTTCAATGTCTGAACACACCATATTGGGGCCAGGTTACCCACTGTTCATCAGTTTATCCAACACTGCATTCAAGTCAACTGACTGCCCATTCTCCATCAATTTTATCACTGTTTCTCTCACCAAGTCTCTATGAAATCCCATTGCAGCAACATTGTCAATAACATCATCAACTGGTCGCCTGTTTCCACTCCCACCAGAACCTGATCCTGATCCAGCATCCACATTAGAGGCAGTTGGGATAGCATGTGGTAGTATACGGGCAGTGGGCAATTGTGTGTAATTGCTTTCACCACCCAGGACTGTAGGAGATGGAAAGGGCTGCGATGGTTTTATGGATGAACTGCCATAGTTTCTTGGAGAAGCACCGTGACAATAGGAGTCCGCAATATTTGTTTTCCCATGTAGTGGCAGTCCTTGTGGTAGCAAACTTGCAGAATTAGACTCTACATAATTCCTGTTTGAAAGTTGAGGATAGATCTGCTGAGTAGAACCAGCATTATACTGTTGGAGAGGTGGAGACCTGCCAGGTGGCTGAAAGATGCTATGAGAAGGTGTGTAAGGAACTTCTTCATAATGATGGCTTGGGACTTGAGGATTAACCATGGTGGAAGCTGGGTGCACTTGAGGCAGTTGGGGTAACTGCAAGTTTTGGGGAAAATGAGGTGTTGTTTGATAAGGCTGCTGATTATAGGGTATTAATTGCGACTGCGGAGCTGGAGGAACCTGGTATTGCTGATGTGTTCTTTCTGGAGTAGGAACTAGCGCTGGTTCTTGCTGTGGAACAGAGGAGATAGCAGTCTGGTTCTGGAGCAGGTGGGTGGAAAGCTGTGATGCTGTTGCTACAGATGTTGCTGGAGGATGAATATGAGGAGGTAGGTTTGTAACACTGGAAGAGGGAGCAAGAAGTTGTGGAGAAGCACCTGGAATGGGAAGCAGCTGGTGGGATTGCTGAGAGACTAATGACAGTGCTTCTTGACTCAAACCTGCTTTAACAGTTGCATTTTGTTTTTCCACTTGCTGGTTATTTTTGGACATTTGAAGCTTTGCCAGCTGCAGCTGAGCCTCTGCTATATCTTGTTTATCTCTCAAATCTTGGACACCACCCTGAACCTGCAAGAAGTCATCATTTTAAAAAGCATTACACATGCATCCACCAGTGCCTACCAAACACAACCCACCACTGTCTTCACCAAAAATTCAAAGTTCTACCACTCGTCAGGAGTGAAACATTTGAAGAAAAATAGATGCCTGACATGAAAATACATATGGTCTCAGCCACCACAAATAGCCAAATTCAGTTTACATCAAAGGCAAGATATATAATCCACACACACAGAAAAGAGAGACACGCGTACAGAGTGAGAACATGCAATGCAAATTTCAATGACCCCATGAGTATTGCCCCAAGCTAAGATTCAGATGGTGGACAAGTGGATACAGTTCCATCGTATCTGCACACAACTCAGCACAAGGAAAACTAATCTGATTGATAGATCCTGAAAGTAGATGAAATTGAGATTTTAATTCTAGAACCACAAATACTGTATATTAAAGTATTATTTGAATCACATTCCATTGAATTCAAAACAAAAAAGGAGTAAGTGAAAAGGAAAGTCAAATATCTGCCATAATATTTATGACTTACTTATTTTTCTTGAAGGACTCATTTCTACTCTTTGAATGTAGCAGATTTTTATTTAATAAAAATTCATTTACTTGAACTCTATATTAATTTTATTCAAATTGATTTCAAGTATTTGGGTACTGCTCCGATCTTCTAACATTGAAGACCCGGATCCAACAAAGATCACATTGTTCAACAGGGACACATGTTGACTTCACAATGCTACCAATGATCTGTATCGCAATAATGCATTTTGTACAGAAAAAGATGGCAAGAAAAATATCTCCCATGGGTAACTATTGATCGGAGGTCTCCCTCAAAGGAATTATCAGTGTTTCTTCATTGTTTCTAGGGTCTTCTCTCTGCTATAACCATCTTTCAGCAGAGAGATATAGAGTAAAATTGTAAATAATATTGACAACCAAGACTAACTTCAGAGGTAACTCCCCTCTCCCTTGGAAGAATAATGAACAATATATTTTGCTGGAAAGGAATCAGAGAATCAATTGTCAACTGTTTGTTAATTTATGAGATGAAAATGAATGACTGATTCAACCCTCACCAATGTATATTTTCCATCTCTTTGGGCAGAAGGACCACATATGTGCTACATCTACCAAAGTTAAAAAGGAATACACAAGTGGAATCCTACACAATGGTTATCTTTTGGATCTGTGATGCTTCTTCATGGCAAGTATCTGCAACAAAATAGAAAAACTGACCCAAAAACAGAGCAAAACAAATCGCAATACAATCATAAGTCAACAGAAAAGTTAATTTGGGACTGAAGATTCTAAGGAAGTTGTGTTACAAACCTTAACGAATCAAGGAAGAAAGTTACAAACAACTACAAGTCTTGACAATAGACAGATGTGCTGTGCTTAAACGTGAAAGATGGACATTTAGTTGAGCTGGGAGTCCAACAGATCAAATAAGAATAACAATGCACATCTAAGTAAGAGAAAGGTCAAGGTACATCAAAAACTTGCTGTAATAGCTAGGATTAACAAACGGGGAAACCAAGAAACTGCAGAACAAAAGAGTTGAAAGGAACGACCAATTCCCACACAACTCTGACGAAGTAAAACTCTTCCACTCCTACCAACCAATTCCCACACAACTCTGACGAAGTAAAACTCTTCCACTCCTACCAACCAAATTACAAATAAACATTTTTGCAGAAAAATACCATGTCCCTAATCAAGCTCAAGACATAATTAAATGCAAAGAAAGGACTCATTCATCCATATCCTTCCTATCATTGCTTTATGAACCTCAAGCAGCAAAAATTTTAAGACCAAGTACTGCATTCAGTAAGTTTAATGCATTTGGATTTCCAATAGTATTAATGAGGGCTTGATAAAAGATAAGTCTGTGCAACCATGACTTTAAGGTGTCTAATATCATAACTGAAGCTTTCATAGGAAAATTTGTTTGGAAGCCACCTATTTGTCCCAACTCTTAAGCCTATAAAAGTTGTTTTGTTTTTCATTTTCATGCCCCTACCAAGCCTCCCAATGTTATTTAATTTTAACCTAAAGTATAATATCATGCGTTGAGGATGAACATCAAAGTAAATTAAAACTCTTAAGAAGTTAAAAGTACCTCAACAAGAATATTCTTTATTTCCCTTAGCTTTCCATCAGTTTTCCCTTGATTAAAATCCATTGATTCCTTTAAATCATGAACAACACTTTCTATTTGGTATGTTCTACTTTCCAATCGAGACACTCGAGTGCTGAGACACTCCACAGAGTGTAGCAATATGTCAGCATGCTCCTTCATCTTTACATCAATCTCAAAAATCAATGCTGCATTGCTGGAAATCCCAATTTTCTCAGGGGAGAATTTTGCAGAATCAATGCAATCCATTGAGCTCCAACCCTGTAGGTTATAACCCAAACAGCAATGAAACCATCTGAGATTAGTAATTCAGCATGCATTGCACTGGAAGAGCATATTTCAGGAAATTATCTCCTAAAAAATATAGGAAGTCAGATGTACCATTGAACCAACAAAACCTAATTGCTTAATCACAAAACCATCAGTTTTCTTCTCATTAACATTGCACTGCCCAGCTAATAATTTGGACAGGTTGTGTAATACTAGAACAAGCTAAACTATATTCAGCTAAACCCAAAATACCAATTCAACTGCGGGCATACATTCATCAAATGTTCAACAAGACATACACAAACCAATTAAGGGTCTTCGTATTGTTATAGAATTTGGGAACCTGATAGCTTTAAGTTATTTTATTTGGATGGGTTTTTGATATGGTATAAGAGCTTAATGATCAAATCATGAGAATCTCACCACCTCATTTTTTTTTTCTAATTAAAATTAATTAATAGGCGTAAGTTTGTGCGAGTCTCATAGAATAATATAAATCATATATTTTGTAACTCTCCCGACATGTATAATCATGTTATATCTCATAATTTCAGTACAAAGTCCTATCCTAATTCCCTGCAGCCAAACAAAACAAATATAGTAACAACTAATGATACAAAGAGAGAAACGATACCCTGAGGTTTGTTCCATCAAGAACTTTGTTGTGGGATTTTGAAAGAGAGCGAGAAGTGTTGAATTCGAAGCCATGATCTCCATTTTCTTCTTGTTCATCATCATCGTCCAAGAAATTGAAGGACTGGGATTTGGAAAGTTGGGTGATTTGCTTATCCATGTACCTTGAAGTATCCATCGTTTTCTATTTTCTTTTTTTCAGATCAAAGAGACAAAGAAAGTGAATTCTCCAGTTACCAAACAGAAGAATTATGGGAATCTAGTGAAGCTTGTGTTTGCACTCGCAGAAGTCTCGTGGTTTCTCTTGGTGTTGTGTTCTTCACTTGTACTTTGTTTTATTTATGATTTGTTGTTTTGTAAGAATAACGGGGAATGATACCTCGATATTCTCGTAGTGGAAGCAAAATAAATAGCCCCAGAAATTAAGCTAAAAGGGCCATAAATTAAAATAGATACAAGCCCTAAATAAGTTATAAATATAACCCTTCTAAAGATTATTGGCCCATGCTATATACTGCGAGAGCCAGTCGAATTTATTTTTTTTTAATAACAAGAACTTTGCTAATATATTGTTTAATAGAAATAAAAAAGTTAAAATATAGTTTAAAAATAATGCAAACAACAACAAAATAATAATAAAATAAAATAAATTTTAAATTAAAATACATGTAACGTTACATCGAATTATCAGCATATATCTTGTATGAGTGTGTATATGATAAATCTTTTAGGATATTAACGTGTGTTAATTTTTTAAAACTGATTTGTGTGATTAATAAGCTTTAGATAATATGCATTATCTGCCGGTTTAGAAAATAGTAAGGATCATACGTAGTTTTTATTTTCTTAAACTGATTTGTGTGATTAATAAACTCATTAGTGGTTTTTCCATCTTGAAAGTTGTTGCTTAAATTAGCATTCAATATAATTAGGTAGAAAATCTCCCTCTCAAAACAATAATGAATAAACAAATAAACAAACAACGATGGGCAAATCTTTATTCTGCCCTCGTAACCTTGAAGGGATGCTAGTTTTGAGCCAAGCGGAAACTGAGAGACAGCAGACAGACAAACTTCGTTCTGAGAAATGAAAGAGTGCAAAAGAAAGCTTCATTACAATGGCGAAAGGTTCGTAATCCATCAGGTTCGATAAGAACACGTGTTTTCCACTTAAAACAAGAACTCCATCACAGACAATTTGGGAGAACTAGGCCACGGCACTTGAATGGTGACCATTTGATCATGGTAGCAGAACTCAACATCTACCCCATCAATCTTGCAACTCACTGGGTTTCCTGATGCAAACACCCTCATCTCTCCACTTCCCTTGACCCCGATTCTTATCAAGCTTTCATCATCAACAAACATTACTGACTGGATTGCACCTCCAGTATTAAGCATGTTCACTAGTCCAATGGGAGCAAATTGAATTGATTTTCTTGGTAATACCATCACCGGAGAAACTGTAAGCAGGTCATAATTGAATGGCTCAAGGGAAATCTCCACCTTCTCTGATGACTTCAACAGCCTCAATTTCTTTTCCTTGAACATATAAACAGCGAATATTTCTACTCCTTTTACAGATATTGGGCTCTTTCCACAGTTCCATTCAACATCTTTAGGACTGGCTGAACAGGTCACACTTCGTGAAAACTGGTTGGCACTCTTGTTTCTCCTTGCTACGGGGCACCATCCTCCACCTTGGCAATTGAAGATTCCTAGAACTCCTGTATACTGATGCAAATACGAAAAGGAAGTCAATAAAAGCATGGAAGTTCAGGCACAACTTAAAATAAGGGGTGTGTCATGCCCCACTTTGTTGAGGTTCCAAGTCTTGAGCATAGTTTTCCCATCATGTAACGGGTCTTTAAATAGGCAGTCTCTAGCAGGAAGTGCATAATATTGGCAGCGCAAGATGGACCCATCAGGCAAAACCAGGGCCTTCAGCAGCTTGAAGTTGTGCCTGCCAACAGAATCACTCACGTAAATTGGTCCACCCGAAATAGCCCTTGATGCCGCATGGAATTCAGCGCAAGGATGGGTGGATTGGAACATGTCCCAATCTGGGTGTATAAAATTGCCCATCCACAAGCTATTGTAGGCACAATGCACCATGTGACACCCCTGTAGCCAGTATGTCCCGTTCGGATCCCCTGATGGGTCGGTGCACCAAAAATCATCCCCTGAAAAATATAAACGAATTGCATCAAAATGTTATTACGATTTAGTTTTATGTTGTAAGATGTTTAGATCGAAGTTGAAGGCATACCAACACGTCCTAGAGCAATGGCCTCTGTACCAAGGAACATAAAGTCATTGCAGTGCTCCATACTAGCAATGACTCCATTCCCTTTGAAATGCTTCCTCACAGAAGCCGTTAGTGCCTTGTAATAAGCTTCAGCAAGAGCCACCCGCCCGCCAAATTCCTCGGATAGCATTTCTAGCAGCTGGAAGAAACCATTCGATCCAAAATTACTAAGTCCTGGAAATTAACATATGGAATTTCCCATGCATTCAACAAAACTAAAAGGATAGAAAAATCTGCAGGATTCCTTCTGTTTTAAAGGGAACTAAATCAGAGCCCAAACTTGAAGCACGCACAAACACGGACAAAACTTTGGGCTAAGCTAGTGTACTGAAGAATCTAAAAGAAGTCATTGCTTGCAAATGTCATTTTGGTTGACACGACATGGAGCTGGTTGCTAACTGAAAAGGGAAACATACTCACCTCATAAAAACATGAAGAGAGGTCAGAGGAGTGACAAGCTGACACGCACGCACAAAATGAAATAAATCAATGTGAAAAGATTCCTTGTCTATGCTATGATAGGGAACGGTGAAACTATATTTTTGAATTTTTTTTGTTTAAAATAATTTTTTTATATATATATTTAAATTTTTTTAATATATTTCTAAATAAAAAATACCTTAAATAATCGTTAACGTAGTCCCAAACAAATTCTACACATGCAGCGGCAATGAATCCTGCAATTACAAAAATGTTTGCCTTGCAGTTTCTTGCTTATGAAACGTGTTTAATTTATCAGATAAACTTCATCGGGTTCACACTTTTTCATATATATAAATTATTTTTTACATTAAAAATTAAAAAACATGTAAATAGTTTGTAAATTAAAAACAAAAAAAAAATTCTTTTATACCAAATTTAATTCTTAATAAATTTGCCAAATTAATGTGTAATCAGTAATAGGTCTTTAATTCATGAAGTAACACATGAAGCAAGTTTCGAAAATTATATATATCAATGAAGCAAGTTTCGAGCTCTATTTAATTTATTTAGTTGTAAGACTCTGAATGAAAAATAAAATTTCCTAGCATTTCAAGGGTACCTCATGAGGTAAATTGATGATAATGCTTGAGCAATCCATTAAAAATAAGGGTAAAATTACCCACCCTAGAGCTTTCTAGAGGGCTTGTCCAAACGTCTCGCACCCTTAGAATATCTAAATATTTGTTCTGTTTTTTTATCACATTCTTTTAATATATATATATATGTTTAAAAAAAAAGAGGAAGCAATATATAAATAAAATGGTAAGCAATTAATTAAGCCACTAAAAAACGGCAGTAGTGATCAATTTTCAGGAACTTACATGAATAACATCCACTTTCACACCATCGATACCAGCAGATTCGAGATGAGAGTGGAGTCCCTCGTACATCTTGTAGGCCAGCTCTGGTGGGACCAGTCCTACTCCATTGTTGACGATCTTATCCACCGCTAGATCTTCCATTGTCATCTGCAAGCTCGGCGACAACTTAGGACTAATGACCCTAGACTCCGGCATGTTCCCACCGACAGTGGGTCTAACCCCACCCCAGTAACCACAAACAGCATGCCAAATATACACGTGCTCTATTGTCCCAAACTCCTCTTTAAGGTCTCTAATAAACGCACTCATGCCCTTGCCGGAGGGCACCTTAGGACTCTCATAGTCCCTAAACTTGTAATTCTCTTCAAATTTTACTAATCTACATGGCATTTGCTCTCCAGCAGCCGTGCGATTCATGCCTTCTTGCTCGCTAATGGGGTCATCGTCGTCATGACATATTGACTGCCACCCATCATCAATAAGGACCATACCTGGAGGGCACCCACCCTCCACGAGGCCCTTAACACCCTCCCGTACACCTTGGGGGTGTACGGTAAGATAAAATGCATCCCAGGTGCACCAACCAAATTTATCTACAATACCTGGTGGGGTTTTCTCTTCGAGAAGCCTAAAAGTGCCCAAATGGACTCTAATCACCTTCATGGCTTCCTTAACAAGACTATATGGATCATCGCCAACATGCATGTACAAGCAACTCCGGAAGCTGGACCCACACACTTTCGTGGACCCACTTTCCACACAAATGTCGACGTTGTCGTTAACCCCAGGCTGAAGAGAAGCCCTGAAAGGCCCTTCAAGGAGTGGAAGTAGCAGGACATAGGGGCGTCCCAGGTCATTTCTGTCCAAGATCATAATCTGTGTCTCGTGCTCCACATCCTTGCCACTATTGCCAATCCAGTGAGTTGTCCACCAGACCTTGAACCTGAATATACTCATGAATCTTATGCCACTGAGCTTGCCAATGGGAACAACATGATGGCTTTTGGGTTCATGAGCATCAAACCCCACAAAACATCCGACCAGGTTCTTGGTCTTGTTTGAAGAAAGAAATGGCGATAGTGTGGCTATAATGTTAGCAGGGACTTCAGTGAGAACTGGATGGCCATTAGCAAGGAAGTTATTTCCTTCTAGAGTTATTGACGATGGTTGCTCACCATCCACCAGCCCCATAACATCCTGCAGGGCATTCTTACTTAAGCTGGGAGCCATTTGAAAGAAGCTAGCAAGTTTACTTAGAGAAGATGTGGAGAGTGAGACTTAATTTGCGGTTTGTGTGTTGGCTAGTGGAGTGAGGGAGCGCTTCTTTCCAGCTGTGTTTGTTTTTGCTGGGTATCTGAGAGGTGCTATATATATATATAGTAATTAGAGTCTGCAATGGACGAATCCAGAATCTGTAGCTTGAAGGGGCCAAAATGCAACACTTTTTTTTTTAATTTTAGGTGACCATTAGAACTTATTTGCGTTGTGAATGAGAACAGAGCACAAGTTGAAATGAATACAAGTAGTCTAAAAAATTTGAGTAATTCCTCCCTCAAGAAATAGAAAGTTATTGAAGGCACAAGTTCATGGTATTGGATGCATTGTTTTTTAAGATAATTTTTTTTATATAAATATATTAAAATAATGTATTCATTTTTAAAATTAAAAGAAGAATAAAATAAAAATAAAAAATAATATTGAAAAACAAAATCGAACATCTCTTCATCCTCAACCCTAGAGCAGTGATGGGTCCCAAATGGAGATTGCCTAAATCCGCCTCAACTCATGGCCCTTGTGCTAGACACCTCTTCTTTACCTTTAATTCATCAGTTCTTTCTCAAATATTCCCTCCATATTACCATCTCTGTCTGGTCTTTCTGACGTGAATGAGTTCTTTATTACTTTTCTCATTTTCATGCACCGTTGACACGTCATTATATAGTAATCCTAGCAGGTTTACGAGAAGGTTCCACCCCAGCTCAACCAAAAGAGGCCATTCAAACTAAAGTTGGGGGTCGGTCCAAGTTTAGAGACGTGCGATTTTTTTTTTAAAAAAAATTATAACTTTATTAAAGCATGAATTACATTTTGCTAAAAACAAAAAATACATTTTTTTTGTTTCATAAAAAAAATTCAAACACATCTCATTCGAGCTCTATCCCAAGACACCCTAAAACGCTTGCGTTTTGTGGTCCGGCCCTTCTAGACCACACGATGCGAGGGAGGATGCCGTCTCGTGGACGATGGTTGAATAAGTATAGCCGCGTGCTTGTTGTCGTGGTGAAAATGTGGTGCGAGTCAATGTTGCTATGCCGATCTGACAGGTGCACAACTGAAAACTAATGGTGATTTAACATTTTTTAATATTAAAATAATGATATTTCGGGTTCATGCTTAATCTCTATTGAACGTGAGCGCTTTTAATAACCTTGTATTTTAAAATTTATTTTTATTTATATAAAAGATCATAAAAAATATATTTATAGAAAAGACAACAAATAAAATTCTTTGACGAAAACTGTATTTTTATTTAAATTATCATTTTTTATTCATGTGTCGTTTTTTGTTTTGACAACAAAAATAATTTTTTTATTAACAATACAATTCGTTAAATAAAGAAAAAGCAAAAACAAATCTGAAAAAACCATAATGATTTAAAAAAAAATTATTTTCATTGGATATTCATTAACAATTTTTTATTTTTATCTTTCATATTAGATACACAATAATTTAAAAAAAAATATTTTCATTTTTATGAAAATCTATAATATTATTTAGAACTATAAAAAGAATTGATTAATGATTTAAATACAATGTTAACTTTTTTTTTATAGTTCATCCCAATCAAAATCTAAAAATTATATTTGACAAAAAAAAAACCGTGGAATGTGATCAAGTGCTTGGGCTAAAGAGATGAGGCCTAAATGCCTAGTCCAACATGGAAAAGCTTTAGGCTTGTGTAGGTCTGCAAGCTTAGGTGGTGCAATATAAATATAAAAGGTTAAACGATTTTTTTAATTTTAAATAAATAGACAATGTATCATTTGTTAATCCAAATTTAATCTTTATAGAGGTGGCTAGAAAATTAGAGTTATGAATTTTTTTTAATTTAAATATATATAATAAAAAATCATAAAAAATTCTTATCAAAATTCTTAAATTTACTAATACAATTTTTCATCACTATTTATATTATTATTTCATTAGCAATGAATTTATCAATAAGCTAAGGATGGAAATGCTCCGCTGATAAAACTCTTGTTTATAATTTTAGATTTGTTGGTAATAAAAAATTATTTATTATTGATAGATTTAATAACAAGAAAAACACATAAAACAATACTCACTTTATTCTATTGGTATTTTTTATGGGCACTTGTCATATAACCAATAAAAATACTATATTTAATTTTATCAGTAATTATTTAAAAATATTTAAAATAATCAAATTCATACAAATCAACACTTGATAATACATGGGAACTAAGTTGCTTTGATAAAAAAAAAAGAAGAATAAAATCAACTTTTGCAACAAATAATTAACACAAAAAAAAACAACAACAAAAGATAAATAAATCAATTAAAAATAATTTTCACTTAACCTAGAAAATCTATTTTAGAAATGATAATCTAGCAATAAATAAAATAATTAAATTAAAATTTGACAGCAAAATTAAAAAACAAAATTGATCTCATATGCAATACAAATTTTACAACAACATTCATACAATTATTAAAAACATAAAAATTTAAAAAAAGAATAAAAAACATAAAAAAAGAATAAAAATTCTTACCTTAATATAATTATAAGTGAAGTTATGAAGAGAAATAAATAATTCATAAATTATATTAATTAAAAAAATAAGAAGGGCAAAGAAAGAAAAAAAGAAGAAGATATATCTGCACATGAAGAAGAAAAGAAGTAGTTGAGGATAAAAGATAAGATAAAAGAAAGAAAGGAATGTTTATATTTTTTACATAGGTAGAAAAGGAGGAGGAACTGAGGGATAATGGTTTTTGTTTATAATATTTAATTTAATTTTTTAATTTAATCAAAAAATTTAAGAAACTCTTAAAATATCACCTATAATTTTTTAATTGTGATTTTATCTATAAAAATAATAATTAATAATGCAATTGATAAGTAAATATTTCAAGAGCTCTCTATAAAATACTAATGAAATTAACATGATAAATAATTTTTTAAAAAAACAAGTAGTTTATCCGGATTTTATTGATGATATTATTATTATCAGTAATTCTACTTGTATAAATACATCACCATACATTTTGACTTTATTTTAATTTTTTTATTATAATTTCTTCAATGTATAAAATATATATACATGCTGACCACCGGACGATAATATATATATATATATATATATAT